>LOJH01003907.1:0-18816 GCA_001685095.1 Ellobius talpinus
GAGTGGGGGAAGTGGGAGGGAAATGGGAGGAGGGGAGGAGGTGGAAATTTTTAACAAAAAAAATTAAAAAAATAGAGGGAATAACTGGTTAGTTTAGAAGCAGCATGCTTGGAATGGACAAAAACAAAGGCCAGGGCTGCATAACACTGACATTTTTATTAGAATTCATTTGTAACAAATGGAACCTGTGTCAGCAAAGAACTGATTTTCATACAGACTTCTTTCGCCACCAATGTAACGAAGTAAGAAAATAAAAAGCACGCCTTTCATTCTGTAAAACACTTACGCGTACTACTAATTAGAGGTAATTGTATTTTTAACAAGCCATTTTACAAGTTATTTTTTTTGAGTTTTCAGTCTATGCATCCAAAACGAGAGCAAAGAACACAACTGTTATCTTTGTAAAGACACTCCAAGCTTGGATGGCAAAGCCATGTAACGGATGGAGAGGATGGATCTGTAGCCTTCTGATCTCTGCTGGAGTATCAGGGCACCCATATACCAATGGAAACCAAAACCCAAAAAGAATAAAACAAATGGGAAGGGGATTTTAAAATGACAAGAAAGACTGAAACAAAGCTAAACCAAAAATCAGCAGGAAAGAAAAAACTGTGTGTGCTACTATGCATTTTTCCTTTCCTGTTGTGATGTGTTATCCACGGACACATAAATGAATTTCTGAAGCAGTTTCTTACAGATGGGTTCAAGTAATAACATTATTGGGTGTAGAATCAATAGGGCAGTGCATAGTACAAAGGTATAGAAAGTGCAAAGTTCCCTAGAGGCCCTTCCCTCCCCTGGCTGTCCTTGCCTTGTCTAACCATGCAAACCATTTTTAAAAAAGAGCTAAAATAAAGTTCTGTACAAATCACTTTTATATATTTGATATTTTACCATTGTAACTAATTACAAAATTATACATAACTACACATACATAGGTAAATAATAGCACCGTACTGGTTATGATGATGAAAAGAACTAGAAACGTGGATGTTTATGATAATGGCAGATAGTGATGCTTGCCTGGGAAATTAATCTTGAATGGTCATAGAGATAAGAACAGAGTGGAATGCACATCAGTGACAGTGGGGAGTTAGTCCTAAGAACAGCTCCTGACTCTGGAGTGGTGCCCGCCTCATCCTCCTCCGGTACGCATCCCATTCATTCATTCTCTTTTGGTGACTACTGTCTTTTCTCCCTCTGCCATATTTTGCAGAGAGACAAACTGCTCACTGGCCAGTCATTGTGGTATGTGATATCCCATTAGATCCCACATGTCCAAAATGGCATGTCTAGATGATGCGATACCTGTCTGACTCTGTTTCACTAAAACAAAATTACAGCACTGAGAAACCTGGCACTTGGATAAATCTTCATCGATACAAGTGAAAAGAAAATGACAGACCCATAGAGCACACATTCTTCTCTGGTTCTGATGTAGCTTAGAGAGTCTCATTCTGAGGTAGCCTTCTAGATTCTTTTTTTTAGTGTTATATGTATTTCTATTTTTTCTTTTTTTGTTTGTTCATTTTTATTTTTTATTTTTTTACAAAAAATGATCAAATACAATACTTGCGAGTGTTTGGTCTCTAGGAGTTTATTCTGCTAATAATGGGAAAATGGGAAAACAAATATCCTTCCATTCAGAGCTTCATGAAGCTAAAATTAAACCGAAATATTATACCTGTATCAAAACTCTTTCAGAGTTCTTAGGATTTGGGGAGAGTAATTTAAAAACATATAGCATGTGGCAAACTCATACCACCATCCATGGCTTCCTATGGAAATGCTGTAGAAAGGTTTGGGGAGATATATACATACATATATACATACATACATATATATGTATATATACATATATATAAATTTATTGCCCCTTTCAGAATACTCCTAATGGAATATCAAATATATCCCGAAATTGTTTCTGTAAATCAGACTGGTGGTTACTTCATGCTCCAGAGCAGATTTAGAAGGGGTTAGAAGTGAAACAAGTTGCTCTTCCTGATGTGACGATGAGGAACGGAGAGGCCCTGATTATCCAAGTGCTTTGGGCTGGTACAATCACTAACATCCCCCACTTGGGTGAAAACTAGGAATGCATATTATTCAAAGAGTTTCTGTACGTGTGGTAAACAGATAATGCTTTAATTGAAAGAGTAACAGATGTGAACAACTAATGGAAATCAACCGAAAGGTAAAAAGAAATGCTAATAAAATAGGCATCAATTATAAGGCACTCTAAATGCAGAACTAAAACCAAATCAAACAGCACAGCGCCTCCCAGGAACGCCACAGCCAGAAGAAACAGCGCAGCATCTCCCAGGGACGCTACAGCCACAAAGTATTTCTGACTGAAAAGAGTAACATGAGTTTGGCTTTGCCCCTGTTACGTATCATAAATGCAAATTTCATACACATACTATAGACAATATATGATTGAATATACTTTTTTAAAAAAACAACTTGATAGCTGATATATTACAACATTCTTCCCTCCTAAAGGGATATGCACTGACCTTTCCCACATGCACACCTCTTAGATATTTAACAATTGTTATTGCACTAGAGTGTTAGGAATATTGAATTTTCTTGGAAGCCTGGCTAACAAAACCGTACTTGTGAATATGGTTGAGTAGGTGGGGGAAGGCAGGGCAGGAAAGTCAGGGGTGAGGTTCAGTAATCAGTGATGTGCACTCCTCAATTCCCTTTACAAATTAAAGTTTGGAAATATTAAAAATAACTTGAAAATGATGGTTACAATAGTTTTTTATCCTTAAAAAAACTAAACCATGGAAGAACTGAATGGCAGTAACATCTTTGTGTGGACATACTGTCTATATATACATAGATACCCTTAAAATATAGATATCTATCTATATATTTATATATATATGTTAGCAGCAACTTTATACTTTGCGCCTCCCTGTTGATTCCAAAAGCAAAACAAAGTAAAACAAAATTCCCCTTGAAGTTTGCAGAGAATGGGCACTTTCTCACCAGTTATACCAAACAAATATGTAAGTAATATCTGTTGAGACAGATACTGTAGATTGAGTGTTGCACAAAAATGTGCAAAGTTTCAAATTATTTGATATTTCTACAGTAAGATATTACAGATAACCATTCTACAGCTTACAAAATCCTACAGTTCAGAAATAAAAAAATGAAGAATTACATAACTTTTTAAATTTACTTTATCGAATGATACATTTTTTTTAAAAAAGAAAAAAGTCTACACAGTTAGAAATGAAGCATAGGTCAGCAGAATCCCTTACAATACTAAAATGAAATCAAGGACTTTCTCTTTTAAACATCCCCACCCTAACCCCTAAAATGTACGTATGAGTGGCATGGGGAAAGGGGCGATGTTGAAGCACAATCCACCTTCTTGTGAGACGTCACACCAGCAAACGTTCTGCACTGACCCGAGGCCAACAGGCAAACTCTCTCTGCCCCTACCAAGCAATCCTGAACAAGATGGTAGTTCTTTGCTGTCATTTCTTCTCCCCTTTATTTGGAATCCTTGAGGTATCTGCAAATAAAATCCTTCAGATGCCTCCTAAGTCAGGGTTCTTGATATTATTTTTTCAGGTTAGATGATTAAACTGTGAATTCTTGGTCCACTTGGAAGAGTTTGTTTTTGTTTTGTAATAGTCCCACTAAGTGGTTGTTAGCTAGAAGTTAAGAAGGACTTCTCAAGTGCCCTGTATGGCTCAGAAGAGACTCCATGGATAGCGAAGGGCCTGTAGTAAAAATCCAGAAGGGATCAGGGGTTTCTACGTTGCATAGTGATCAAAGCTGCCCAGGTATTCTAGTGCGGCTCGGTAGCAGAACTGGTATTGATCCTGTAGGACACAAGGTATAAGAGAAGAGAGGAAGAAAACTGATATTTTAATTGCAAAATAAAGCCAGAAATGTAAAGAAAAAATATATCTACAAGGAGCAACACTACCACTTTAATTTAGTTCGATGACCAAATGACAGTGAGCAAAGAGCAATTATCCATGTGAGAATTGTATTAAATTCACCATCAACCTCACTGATACAAGGCTCATAATTCCAAGTCATAATAATGTCAATGAATATTATCTTCCATCTTATATGCTACAACCATATTTCAGAATGACCTAAGTATTTTTGATAATTTTCAGTTGGAAAAAATGTAAATTTTCCTAAAGGCAATCTGGATTTCTACTCTTTGTGTTGTTTTCCACCAAATTTGAGTTTATAGGAAAAAAAAAGAGGTGGGGGAGGAAGTCGACAAGATGGCTCAGTGGCTAAAGGCTCTTCAGGTCTCATGACCTGAACTTGATTCCTGGGCTTCACATGAGAGAATGAGAGAAATTACTTTAACAACTTGTCCTCTGACCTGCACACATGTGGTCTGTGACCTGTGCGCTCTGCCTCCACACAAATAAAAAAGAATGTAAAGGCATCAGATCAGACATCAGACTCAATCAGAATTACCATCATATCAGATAGCCTCATGTAAATGACAGAGACATAGAAGATCCTATGTGTCTATGAGAAAGAAAGTTGTGCTGGATAGTTTTATGTGAACTTGACAGAAAATACAGTCCTCCGAGAGTGGGAAAGCTCAAGAAAACTCTCCCAGAAGATTGAGCTGTAGAAAAGCCTGTGGGGAATTTTCTTAATGGGTGGTTGATGTGGGAGGGTCCAGCCCATTGTGGGTGTGGTCATCCTTGGGCTGGAGGTCCTGGGTTCTATATAAGAAAGCATGCTGAGCAAGCCATGGGAAGCAAGCCAATAAGTAGCCCCTCTCCATGATCTCTACATCAGCTCCAGGTTCTTGCCTTGTTTAAGTTCCTGTCCTGACTTCCTTCAGTGATGAGCAGTGCTGTGGAAGTGTAAGGAAAAAACAAAACAAAACCCTTTCTCTCTAACTTGCTTTTGCAAGGTGTTTCAGGGCAGCAATAGAAACCCTAAGACAGAAGAAAAAGGTAGCCGTGTAAGAGCAGGAGGCGTATGGAACCTTGGGCTTTCTGGCTTGCCACCCCTGAGAATGGCTGCCCACATCCAAAATACATGCACCATTTATCCTAAAATTCAGTGCGATTGCAAGTTGTCTGTTCTGGAAGACTCACACCAAAATAGAATGGTAAGAAACATGCCTTTTCCTCATACAAGGAAGGACCCTGTCATATTGAAATAAATTGGAGCATTGTGGGGGAGATGGAAAAATTACAATTTACAGATAACCACAGGCATGAGAAAAAGTAGGATTTTCCTCATAAAAGAAAGTTATTTTCAGTAGCCAATGGGGCTGAAAGCAGATAGCTTCTATTTTGCTTAAATGTGCATTTTCTACAATAAAAATGGTAATGCAAAATAAATGCAGTTTGCTTTTCTGTCTTGTCACAGTAAGTTGCTTGGCTAAATGTTAAGGCTTTTTAAATGTCCAATTTCCCTCTGTCACCCCAAAACCCATTATGTTTGTCAGGCTGACATAATGTTTTAAGTATTGTAAGCCAAATGCTTGCACTATTTTGAAATCAAAGTCTGAAAGACATTGTAAATTGAAGAAAGCATATAAATTGTATAATTTGGTAGATATTTGCGGAATGTAAACACTACCACTCTGATTCTCTAAATCATGGACATATCCTGAGAAATGCACATTTTAATTAGTGAATAACAACAGGGCATTTTCAGGTTCCAAATGTTTAATATTTCAAGAATGGTTTTAAAATATTAAGTGAACAATTGGTTGCTTTTCCCATGGTGATCTTCTGTATCTTGCAACCAACCATATTTTGAACTCACAGAGGGTTTAGCTTTTTAGAAGGTGACCCCAAATGTTTTCTCACCTCTGTTTGTACCATGGCTGGTCGCTGTGTTCTTAACATTTTGACTGTCTGGAAGATATCTACAACCCCTTCATATCTCATTCTTTCCAACACAATACTCAGTGTTATGAAGACTCCAGTTCTTCCCACGCCAGCACTGTCATGAGAAGAAAGGCAGTGTGAGTAACATGCTCATAGTCTTGGCCTCATTTGCTTTGAGAACAGTCATTCTTCGACGAGTTTCCACATTCCCAGTTTCTCCACAAGCATGTTCAAGATAAAGTGGAAACGCTTTCACTACATGACTACCAGGTAGTATGTTGTGGTAACATGAAAGAGTAAGTAATTAGGATTGGGTCTTACAAAGCAGAATGCATTTCTATAACACCATGTAACTCCAGTTGAAAAGGTGCAGAAATAATATAAAATCAATAGGGAAAAGTATGAACAGATCAAACACTGGCTTGTATTCTTCAAGTAGATCCTGAAACAACATTTTGCCATTATGTGAAGTATGAGATAAATTAGAAAAATGTGGAACACGTCATGTAGAGTCTCCCTTTCTTATTCTTTAGTAACATAATCTGTGAAGGATCCTAAACAGGTAACTAATATGTAACAGGCCTACAAACTACAGTATTAACATTGGGTTAGATATGAAAAAAACTGATTCTATAACAGACTTTTTGTTATGGGATGGTTTTTCTCTCAGTCTTTGTGAAGCTGTGAATACCCTTTATGCACTGATTGTAAAAATATCACATTATATGTCAATTTTAGAAAATCTTTAACTTTATTAGATTCTCAAAAGGGCTTTTGACAGTATAGTTAACCACTACTCTGAACTACTTATTTTCAGGCGATAAGCCACTAAACTATTCCAACTTTCTTTCTGCCATTTTAGCAAGGTTTTGAGTTTCTTTATGTTTCCTTTGGTATCTTAAGATAATTACCGAATTTTCATAGCAACAAGGAAGAAAACTAATTGATAGCCCTTGTACTCTTAAAAAGTGACATCTGGGGGGTTTAGGTAATGAGAACACTGAATAATCTGAAATAAAAAACCCTACATTTTTGGATCTTAATTAAATGGTGTGTGTAGTGCTTGGGTACAGGCTGTAGAAAATAGATGAATTCATTTACTCTGGGATGGAGCTGACAGGCATATAAATAGTGTGTGCTCTTACAAACTGCAATTTCTCATGAATCTGAGGAAAAATGCTAAGTGGGGCTTTAAATTAATGGGCAGTTGTTAAAGAGGAGCTGAAGTTATTCATCCCACAAACAGCAAAGGGATTTGGCAGATTCTTTGAGTCCTGAAAGTTTCACATTCATGAGACACTTTGACTTATGACAATTTTGTTGAGTCCATGTTGGTATTTCAGAGCATATCTTACTTTGACTTGGTTAATCAAATGCAACCAAAAATATAATGTTTCTGGATTGCTACTAAGAATTTTCAAGAAAAGAACAGGCATCTGCCTCATTAATTTCTAAATTTAATGAATCTCAGTATATTCGGTTAATAGGCTAAAAATAAGTGTTATTTCAGGGCATCCAAAAACAAGAAAAGATATGTATCTAGAAGACTTTGGGAGGTAAAGAGATATGTGAGTTTACAGGTATACAACATGTGAATCTTTGTGCTTAAGGGGTTTCTCAGTCATTGTCTGAAAACAACCCCAAAAGCAGTAACATGGGGCTCAAGCTTAAATTATGAATATCAGATACATTCTTTTCTTCAGAGGTCATACAAAGAAAATCTAAATTAAGTGGAGAAATTAAGTGCTAGATTAAAAAAACCTAGATGTTTCAAATGTAGTTTCTAACAACAACTTTAACCACTGGAGACCATACATCACATCCTATCTGCTCTTTAGTTGCACATAGCAAGTGATTTTGACAGCATAAAACAAATATTTCCAACTCTGAGAAATAAGCATTGTTAGAAATGATCCCAGAGACCTGAAGAGAAACCCAAAGCTCAGTGTTTTACACTGTTATACATCTTCGTGAAGGTATAGATCCAGGACAAGAGCATGTCTGCTCATGCCTCTGTCTAGTTTTTCTATTTTGAGATCTTGCTTCCTATGGTATTAAAAACAATAGTTTTTAAAGTACCAGACTTTTTAAACATAAATGCTTTCAAGACTGACTATAAACATTATAAAAACTGAAACTTCAAGCTTTTACAATCCTGAAATACAGCAGTTTAAAAAAAATGAGGAGAATTCTTTTTACTGTGTTCTGCACATGCAGCAACTTCCACATGCACTAAATTTATGGTGGATGTCTAAGGTGTTCACTTAGTATTTCTATTAACTTCAGTGACTTAAATTACAAAATGCTCTGGAAACTGTTGAAAATAATTAAATTGAAGGTGCTTCATTTTCTGATATAGCAACAATTTCCAAGCAAATTGCATTTTGAACTGAGGTACCATACTAATCACTTATTGACTTGCAGGAATTAGTATTGCTATTAAGTCTTGGCAGCTATTCACTGCTCTTTCAAGAGATAAAGGGAAAAGATAGAGAAAGGCAGTTGTAAGTGCAGCTACACAAAGAGAAAGCAAACACTGGCAGGGATTAGAACTACACTTATTGTTAGGGGACACATTGACAATTGCTGGCAACACGAAACTGGTTTCTTGTAGGTTTTTATTTTTTTTTCTAAATAGGGGATCAATTTGGGGGATAAAAACATTCCTCTAATTCTTTTCATTTTATGTAAAGAAAAAGAAACAAATATTTATGTCTAATAGAATGATCTGCAAATAAATTTCAATTATACAGATTTATTATAACAAGCTTGTATAAAGTGAATAAAGGACAGCCATTTTCAAAGCAGCCAGGCATCTATCATAAATGTCCAGTTAGCATTAGTGACTCCCTGCTCACCTGCAATGCACCGAAATGGGCCCATCTTGGCCAAACTGCTCCTTTGTTTTATGGACTTGGCCGATGAAGTCAATAAATCCTTCTCCAGACTTTGGCACTCCTTGTTCTGGCCAGTCAGTGAACTGGAACTGCCGCACTGTTCGGGACTGGCCGTCCTTTCGAGGGGAAGCCACATAACCAGCCACAATGCAGCATGCCAGGAGAGTTCAGCAAGTACAGAAACCACAAAAGCATTCATGATTTTTTCCCCAAAAATAAAAAGACAAGAAAATTATTAGGAACATGTCCAGAGAAACTAAGTTATGTGTGCTGCCAACACAGTCAATATTTATATATTTAAATTACAAATATTTGAGTTATCCTCTTCAGAAGCACTTCTGAGCTTCAATGTTTAAATTGGAAATCATCAAATACATACATACATATTTATATTTATATATGTGTATATATGCATATAAATATACATTTATATGTATCCCACCAAAATGTTATACACTCTACTTCAATCTAATTACTGCTTCACAATGAAAGGAGTTTATAGGCATGACACCTACACCAGAGGCTTGCTGTTGTCACAATGATTTCCCATTTGCCATGCATGCCTTTCCTAGCATTATAAATGACAAATGGCAACGTTTAAGGAATCTAATATAAACTAGGTAGTTGTGGTTGACCTGGCTGCCCAACATGTTTCTGTGATACACACTTGAGCCATGTATGAGGCACAGATGAACCATGTGACGATGCTTACATTTCAGATCAAGGACACTGTGCCAGACTGTTTTTGTTGGCTGAGTCTCTGGGTGAAGGAAACCTTGATTAGAGAGTAGTTCCCATCAGATTATTTTATGTGCACATATGTGGACATTTTCTTGGTTAAGGATTGATAAAGGAGGGTGCAGCCAACAGTGGCAGTGCATCCCCTAGACAGGGGCTCCTGGGTGGTGGAAGAAATCAAGCAGAGTGAGCCATGGAAAGCAGCCCAGTAAGCAGGTGTTCCTACAGGATCTCTGCTTCAGTTCCTGCTTCAAGGTTCCTGCTTTGAGCTCTTGCCCTGGTTTCCTTTTATGATGAACCTTTATATCGAATAAATCCTTGCTTCCAAATTGCTTTTGGTCAGTGTTTTATCACAGGAAAAGTAAAGGAAACTAATATAGACAGAATCCAAGGGGATGATTTACAAGCATCTCTCCTCCCCTCTTTATTTTGTCAGAAGTACCTTTCTGATTTGCTTCAGGAATTAGTTTACACAGACAACCCTAAAAGTGTATGAAAACAAGTCATATCTAAAGCATGACAATTAAAAAAAAACAAACAGCTGATTCCTTTTACTATAATGTTTACACAGTAACTCCCACAAGCACTAAATCAATGGTGGGTGTCTAAGGCATTTATTTCACATTTCTATTAACTTCTTTTCTGAAGACAATATAAAACTCTGAGCTCAAGAAGAACCATGTTAAGAAGATAAGGGCATGAGGTCCTTCATATTCTTTCTGGGATTGTTTGAAGTGCAAGAGCAGGAGGGACCCTTTGCTCATAGATACAGGAATTCCTGCTCTGACTTACATGGGAAAGCATCACTGAACTCATGCTCTCTGGACTGATCTCACTTGAAGAGTGCTCCCAGTGGCTTTCTGCGTCCTATTCTTGGGAGCTAATCCATCCTTCTACTATTCTTTTGGGCCCAGATATGCCCATTTCTAAGATTTGTGGAGATAAAATCCAAGGCATATTGAAGAGAGGTAGCCAACTCAGGGCGGCCACACCTCACATACACTAGTGGAGCAGCGCAGATGCTTGAGAATGGAAGAGGATCACACCAATTCATGAGAATACAGAGGAACGTGTCCAGTATCTGGGGCTATCACCAACTCCTAGATCTTTACTATGGAAGCTTGATTTATCCCCCTGCTTTTTCTGGGAAATTTTTGGAGGATACAGGGAAGAAAGTCAGAGAACTGGGTAATGCAGAATTGTCTTCTGAGTGTTGTGGAGATTTCATTTTTGACCATAGTCCCTTTTGACCATAATATCAAGAACAGGTCTTGTGCAGAGACACTTTCCATTTGGAGGAGAATCCACCTGCTTTTTAAAGGTTAGATGCCTAACAATGCTATATTCTCACATGCCAACTGTGATCTCAGAGCCTGAGATGAGAAACATACCTGGAGCTTATACAACAAGGGCTCTGGCAGTTAACCACAGAGAGAATTTAAACCATGTGAACAAGGATTGCTTTGCTCCTTCTTTCTCAATGTGATTAGGTTTGACTTGGAGCTAGGTAACTGTGTTTCCTATAGGTTAAAGTCATATTTTTCTTTCTATTATCAGAAATAGCTAAGAAATTTATGCTCAAGGAACTTCTGTGTTTGACTCACACCAAAGGAATAGGGGCAATCATCAGGGCCTGCTTACAAGGACAATTTAAAAAATGAGATATTGAAACATAATAGCTTCCTTGATGTGGCCACATTCAGAGTAATTAATACAATACAATTCGTAGGATTATCGAGTCTATTACCTGAGCCAAACCTTCTGTGAATCATGTTCTCTCTGTGTCTGTTTCTGTCTCTCTCCCTGTCACAGTCAGGGCTAGGTTTCAGGGATTAGCAGGCAAACATAAGCTGAGAGAAAGCTGCTTTTCCCCAAAACAAAAACAATGGATAAAGTATACACAGTCCCCTGGTGTTTTAGATAACCCACCCATGATGACAGTTCCGAAAATAAAGCAGGGCTTTACGCTGACCTGGTCTCCCCTAAGATGTGTTTGCAATCAGGGTCTGTGAAATTCTTATGGCAAATATATTAAAGTTTATGCCTGCAGTCTCTTACATCAGGGCTGAACCTTGGACTCGGCAATCTTTGTAGAAAATGCAGAATGAAAATTAGCCAACAAGGGTTGTCAGTTCACAGTTCCCATGGACAGACACATTAGCACATGGAGGAATAAACCATGCCAGCAAGCAAATTAGAATGTGCAAGGCTTGTCAGAGCCTTCGAAGGAATGCCATTTGCTCCACAGTTTGAAAGTCAGACCAAATTAACCTACTAGCCCGTATGACCTCAAGGGCTGCACAAACAACAGCATATTTACAGCCCGGATTAATGAAGAAATCAAAACTCTCCAATGAGAATGTGCTGAGGAGGTGAACTTAAGTGCAGCCAACCAATCAGTAAATGCTGCCCAAGTCCCCACAGCTGGGCTTCCAGGTGTGACATTTGAAGGGAAGCCAAACCTGGGTTTATGAGAACACTTACCAGACAGAGGCAAAGTTACAGGTTCTTTTTCCTTTAAAGTCATCCATAATGGCTGATTTCTTTTCCTTTTGAGAATGGTTATTTGGCAAATGTTTCTCTCAGAGAAGGTACACATAACCCTCATTTCTAACTAATGGTGGAGCTGAACTTACCCTGGCGTCTGTGACCTTGAATTCCCTTAGGATATACTGAGGCATGTTGTACTCAGCCATTGGATCTACAACAAAATATTGGTACCTTGCAGATCGTTCTGCTGGCCAGTACTGGTGACATTTCTCCTAAAAGAAAAGATTGATATTAAACTCCATAAGGTGCAAACAAAGATTTCTCTATCTAAATTTGTTCTCTTGTTATTGAAGTTCTAAAATCAGGGCAGTTTCAATTGCACATACCTATTCTTTTGTACCTCTATCTGGTATAATTTCTTCCCCCAAAAAAGCCCAGTACAGAGTCTGGCAAATCATAGCTGCTTATTAAACAACAGCTGAACTGCGTGCTTCAATTGGGTGGTTATCTCATGTCTATGAATTATGTAAATGATTACATAAGTCCTTTGGCAATGTTGTCCATTTTGGTCCTGTATTACATCAGCACATTTGTTTTATACCACTGTGGTTTGTAATTAGGAAATCACCAAGGATGAAGCAGAAAGAAACCTCTGCACTGATCCAGTTCATTCTTAGTTGTCAACTGAGGAGCTTGGGGTCCCGGGAGTTCTGGTGACTTGTGTTGTTAGCCTTGCAGATTCAGCAGTCAGATTAAGACAAGTCAGATAACTTCTTGGCCTTATATATTTTTGCTTTCTAAATGAGCTCTAAAAGCTGGGTTTTAGCCATAAGTCTATTGTGTAGTTTACAAAAAGAAGAGAAAGAATGAGAGTATCTCAAGCAGCACAAATACCATGATCTCAAATGCTGTACCTGGTGACAGGGTTTCAGATTTCTTTGATGCTACTTTATTTGTAATTCAAAATTATTATTTTTAAAAAAACAGATTTGCTATTATAACTCTTGGAATATCATGTAGCTTCCCAGCACCATGCTCAATGGTTGGCCTAGGAATGAAAGTCATGAATTTAAATTCTTTTATATGGGGAACTGATGGCCCATTTTATCATAAAATTCTAACCTATTCAGGCAAAAGGTAATAAGCATTTGCTGAGGGCCCAACATAAGTCAGAGGCACTGAGTGACTTATTAGCCTCTTCAATTGCATGCCACTGTACTAGAGTACTGAGTATTTCCAAAGCACGTAAATGAATGAGCTTGATATGATTTTCCAAATTGGGCAACATACTTACTCTGCCCATTTCTCTCAGCTTGGTGAGCATCACAACAATGGTGGAGTTGTGTTCCCAAAGCATGCGCCAGAAGTCTTCGGTGGTCTCTGCTAAGGGCCCCTGGGTAGCAATGTAGGCTTTCTGTTGTCTGAATAGAGAGAATGAAAAGAAAACATTAAAATACTTTGAGGACATGCACAAATTGATTTGTGAATTGTTAACACCAGTCCTATATATATATTATTAATTCAATTGCAGGGGATTCCCGTTAGGATACATAATCAATGAGATCATTTAGTACATGTTGGGGACTTTGCAAAATCAATTGTGTTCTTAATATTATTATGTATGTCTTTATTGCTGTTATTTAATTTTAGTGCCATGCTAATAGGTTAATTTCATGTGTTATACAAATCACTTCAATGATGAATTGTATGACTTCATTTTTGAAAAACAAAGCTCATTTAATCTATTAAACTTATTTAAAAACTGGTCTAAAATAGCTGCTTTATCAACTTCCAGATCTAAATGGTTTCTGAAAGAATAGGTTAGAAGGTCAGATTCAAAGAAGCAACATCGAGAGGCTGAGGAGATGATGATTCAGGCACTAAAGTTTCTGCCATTCAGATCCTCAGCACTCATATAAAGTGTTGTGTGTGTGTGTGTGTGTGTGTGTGTGTGTGTGTGTGTGTGTAACAGGTGGATGACTAGATCTCATTAGCCAGCCAATTAAGCTGAAGGGATGAGCTCTTGGTTCAATGAGAGACCCTTTATCAAAGAATCATCTGGAACACAGCTGAGGAAGACATGTAATGCTGATCTTTGCTATCCACAGGCACACAAACCCCCAACACATTCACACTGGTATAAACATGCACATATGCCATACCCACCCACATGTACACAGCCATATAAGCATTTACATGTCACACAAGTACACTTCCCCATCTATACATGCAATAGAAACTTTGTTACTATTGCTTAATTCTATTTAAAATAAAGAAAAATAAACCACCCCCACCAAAGAATTGAATGATGATCTATTCAGAAAGAAAATCACTTTGAATTGAGATGAAAATCTTTGTGGTTATAAATCTAGGGCACATGCAAATACCAAAGCTTTGGATTGTCAGGGGAGCAAGGGTAGACACCTGTATCCATCAAGAAAACTGGCATTGATGTAATCAGAGCCTTCTACTCCTCGGATAGGCTGCAGGCACACCCTTGTGGATTCATATGGCATAATATTAACAAGGCGGTTTTTGAATTTATTACATGGAAGGTTGGCACTGATGAATCTTGAGGTGTGAGCTTTTGAGCTGGCTAGACGCTGTTGAATTTTAAAAGAAAAAAGCATAAAGATAATATTACCCAATGGTTTGAATGCAATGAACCTAATATGACCTTTTTAGATATCAATCTTCTCTTTAATTGATGGTAAATATTCATAGTGTACTTCTATTTAGCTAATTATTCCACATAACCTACTGAATATTGTAAACATTGCAATTGGAGAACATGATTTCTGAATTTATATTAGGACACCAAGGTTCCCTGATATTTGAGGGAACAAAAAAATATAGAGAGGAAAAAAGAAGAAAGTGTTTTATAATCTGATGCTAGAGCAGAAGAAAAATGAAGCTTGTACTTCAAAATTTGTAAGGTAACAAAGTGAAGCCTATTTCAAAGACAAAATAACTTGCTAGTGAGTAACCACATTACAGCCAATGTCATACCTTAAATTCGAGCTCCATTCCGGTGACATTCTCCCCTGTTTCTATTTGTGTCAGCTTCTGAATGTAGGCATACAAGTTTCTAGCTGGCACTTCGGTATTTCCACATGTCACTGCTTCTAACAGCGCATCATGGATAAAGATGTACTGGTCTTCTGTTTGCACCATGTAATTCCTCTGGGCTCTCATTAAAGTTACATGGCCATAAATATCTACAGTTTTTTCATGCTTTATTCGTTCTAACATGGCATCTATTACAATGAAACAGCCAGTCCGGCCAACACCCGCACTATAAGACAAACAGAGGGGGGAAAGCCCACATGAATTTAGCAAGAAGTTAACATACAAAAAGTCATATCATTTTGTTAACCAAATTTCAAACCTATGAATTCAACTCAGATTGCTATTACATGGATTTTCAATTACTCTCAAGTAAAACATATTAAAGCACCAATTACTGATACATATACACATATATATGTACACATATACAAAATAATGAGTAAGGCTCATTTCATTTCATAACATAGAAATCCTCAATCCATACTTACAGCCATATCACACAATATAATGTTATGTCACCCAACATAAGTATTATCATTATCATTATTATTATTATTTCAAATTTTTATTATACATTCTGACCATACCCCCCTTCCTAAATTCACATTCCCCTGTATTCAATCAGAAAAGGGCAGACCTCCCATGGGCAGCAAAGTGTTATGGTTTTAGCCAACCATCATGGCTGGCACTTCCAGTTTCTAGGGCCTCGCATGTGCGAACAAACTCTCAGACAAAAATACCTAGCCACCCTGGAGACCTTAAAAGGCCCTGTGTGACCCACATGTAGCATGGGTGCATCACCTATGTATGCATCAGCTACATAAACCCTTGCATGCATGCGTGAGCTCTGTCATCTGCATATGACGTAGCTACATCATCCTCCTGTGCACACGTGATAGGCAGCCTTTAAAAGCTGGATGCACCATCTTCAGCCCTCTCTTTCTGCACCCGACTTCCCCAGGCCTATACACGTCTCCTCCAATAAACTCCTAAGCGGGTTTGTTGTGTGTTTTGTGCTTCCTTCTCACTCACACCAGGCAATTTTACAATGTATGACCTATCAAGCTGCTGCAAGACCAAGCACCTCCCCCGAAGATAAAACATTAATTATGCTGTCTAGATTCAAGATATTTTTTAAAATTATTGGTTAATATG
Source organism: Ellobius talpinus (assembly GCA_001685095.1). Taxonomy (NCBI): domain Eukaryota; kingdom Metazoa; phylum Chordata; class Mammalia; order Rodentia; family Cricetidae; genus Ellobius; species Ellobius talpinus. The sequence continues at coordinate 16,199 of LOJH01003907.1, forward strand.
TAACTAGATAGTCACATGTTATTGCTCATGTCTATAACCCTAAAATTTGAGAGGTGGAGGCAGGAAGATCAGGAGTTTGAGGCTAGTCTAGTAAGTTTGAGGCAAGCCTAGGAGATAAATAAAATCCTGTTTCAAAAACAAGAAGAAAAATGTCTGATTAGGCTTTTAGACAAGGCAATTTTAGTCTACTTTTGATTGAAAAATAAAAACAAAAACAAAGTGTCTACTAAATAACTCGAGTGTGTTTATTGTAAAATTCTGTAGGGAAGTTTTAAAACTAGTCTAGTGGGATATGTTGAATTAACATATGGAAATGTTGCACAGTAAAAATAATGCAGGGTAGTATTAAGAGAAATTCTTAATAAATAACAGTCAGTTGAGAGTGTTTGTTCCTTATTTTCTTTTCTTTCAATGTACTTCAAAATTCTCAGTGAAATTCAGGCCTTCAGTATGGAAAAATAAAGGCCTCAATCTTTGTCACACAAAGAGATTGAAGGTAATTGGTAAACCCCGTTATGTGTGGACTTACAGATCAGTGTTCCAGTTGGAAGGGACAAACTATAAGAAAAGGACATAAAAGAGACAATCCATAATGGGCTGTCAAGGTCAGCTGCTCCAAGGAGGCAGGCTCATTTAAGGAACTGGCTTAGAGAGGTAGGGGCTTAAAACACTGAGCATCCTCTAGTAAGGAAAAGGATACTAAGAAAAGAGCACACCTTTGTTCCTGCAGTGTCAAGGTAAGCCTTGTGTTTCCTGTGATCTCATCCTTCAAGATGAGCACATTTATGTGTCCAGAATGAATCACTGGAAAACGCCTTCCTCCTTTAGATTATACATATTTGTCTCACAGCAAATATACATTCAGTAGGCAGAGATACATATTACCAATATAGAATATGTTCTAGTTTGTTTTCTCTTGCTCTAATAAACACTATGATCAAAGTCAACCTTGGAGGAAGGGTTTACTTTAGCTAGTGGCTTACAGCCAAGACAGGACCACAAAGTGAGGGCTTAAAACAAAAACTGATGTAGGAATGTTCTAGACTTGCCTGACTCCAGGTTTTCTTATACAGCTCAGGCCCACCTGCTTTTGGGATAGTAATACCCAAAGTGTGCTGGGCCCTCTTACATCAATTAGGATCAAGGAAAATGCCCTGCAAATATTCGGGCAGGCCATCTGGTAGAAACAGTACTTCAACTGAGGACCCCTCTTCTACCATGTGACAAGCTGACAAACCAGAGTAGTAAATGGTCTTCTTCATTTATGACATGCCACTGTCTGTTGTCACCTCTATATTTGCTTTTATTTATTTGTCTGTCCAACTGCAAATCTATCTCTTTAATCAATTAACAATGAAGTATTTTGATAAGTCAGGTAGGGGATATGACAATATAATAACTTCCTTCTTATCATTAATGGTTCTGAAGCCAATCCAAGAATGTAATGATTTACATAACAATGAGTTACAACAAAATAAAGCACTGTTGATATGGATTAGAAATGGGACTTGAAGGATAAAAAATTGAAGTGATGGACCAACAAGAGAAGAAATGACATTAAATCGTACTGCTGCCACTCAGAGATACATGTGAAATTTTTTGTAGCTCTATACAGACTAAAAGATCTGTATAAGTAATCTGCCAAAACTACACAATGGATGAGTTTAATAAACACCAGGACTAGTCTCAAATGAACTGGCAGTTTCTCTAGTGTCAATGTGGCTGCAAGGTAGAAAGATAGCATTAGAAAATACTTAATTTAATTTTTAATCACTGCAGATCAAATCTAACTTCAACAAAGAAACCTATTATTTGTAGACTATACAAATTTCACATAATCATTAATTTAAAATTGCTTTTGGCTTTATGGCCTATACCAAAGGCCCCTAGATTCTAAGACTCTTAAGTTTTAAGCTCACAAACTAATATTACATTGATAGATCCTACAAAAAGCCTTTTCGGAATGAAGAATGCGATAATTTTTCCTTCTAATTTGGCACAGTTTCTAATGAAAACTGGTACATGCAGCTTTCTTAGTGCAAAATACACTACGCGTCTATCCAAGACTATATATCAAGTTGACTATAGCTATGGCAGGAGCATTTTCTTAAAACCTCACCTGGCACCATTTAAATGTCTAGATGACACAGTGTTCTATAGTGTTACAGAAAATGGTGCTGCAGAAAGGTGCTTAGTCTTAGGAGACTGAGAGAAATAATTTCAGCTCTAAAGAGTTCAAAGCTTTTCGTAGTAATAATGTCACCCCCCNAAAAAAAAAAGAAAGGGAAAAAAATCCAGTATGTACCTGAGACTAAAATAACAAGTTTTGAGAAGGGACAAAAAGCAGGCTCTAACTTGAATAATATATATTTTCACTCAAAGCACAGCAAACTGTTCACTGGTTATTTTTGTTGATCACAAGGAAGGAAAGAGAGGCATGGGCCTCTTTAGAACCTACAGGTTCTCATTTTTCTGGGTTAGGCCATTTCAGGTTCAAGGATTAGATATATGCCCATCTTAAAGCAAGTCTAACCTACATCCATCTCAGGCCTGAGCTTCATGTTGTCTGCATGACTCTGCTTTCTTTCTCCCAGCATTCTGTTCAGTCTACTCCACCT
>LOJH01003907.1:18940-37679 GCA_001685095.1 Ellobius talpinus
TTATTAACCAATGAAAGTAACACATAGACAGATGACCCTCCTACATCAAATAAGGTACTTTTCCAGGTCTTAATGTGACCCTGAGAATGTCAGGTTTTATTTATTTTCATTTTTATTGTATCTGTAGTGATAATAGCTCCAGCCAACTAATGAATCTAATTATCCAGAAAGTCTTAAGGCTGAATTAAACTTACCAAGGTTTCTGAAAACAGAGGAAGAGACAGTTCTTTTATAAGTACATTTTTCAGTTCTATCTCTAAAGACAAGGACATGAGTAACAAAATTATGGGGAAATTGTGAAAGTCTTTCTTATATTATTTTTTATTTAGCTTTCAAAACCTTGCTTTAATCTACTTTCTCAGATTGTTCTAGAGTCTCTCTGTATTTACAGCTAATAATTCCTCATGTTCAAGTAATTTACTGCTTTCGCATCTACCATGACAAATGAAATGTAAGCCAAGAGCCTTTCCACCATAGGTCTTGGTGTCTCAGTTGCATATAACAGATGCTAATTTCCTTCTCTTTAAATTAGCAACATTTGGGTCCTTTTCTGAAGCCACATAGCTCATGACAGTGGTAGAGCTAAGACTTAAGTTTGTCTTTAATTTGACCTAGGTAAGAACATCCTAATTTTGATGCAGGCCACTCCTCCATAAAAACCCTTATCAGTATGTGGCTATGCCTCAGGAAATTTCCTTGACACATGTTCTTGGCTTGTAAGAACAGTTGAGGGAGTATGGGGAAATATCTGATATTATACTGGGCTCGATGTTAGGAAAGGGATTTCATAATTATCCAAAGTAAGAACCACCCCAACACCTAATATGAAACTTTCACTAAAGAAGAATTGTATCATGGTTTTGTGTAATGAGTCTTCTGATTGAGAGGGTAGAATTCTTATCACATCAAACATAAAAACCAAAGATGAATTCTAAATGTCATCTGCCTAAATCTATAAACACTCCTTCTGACTGTGTCTCAGTATTTGGTCTACACCCTCTCAGGCAATCCTTCCAGAAATGACCTAATAGATATAACCAGAGGTATGCTCTATACATCTCTCAGATACTTCAAAACCTAGTCAAGTTGACAATCAAGATTGATCATTAAAATAGTATTTTGTTTTCAAACCCATTTTCCTGGGTTGTCTTCTTTAGAAACATTTCCCTGACTTGTGTGCCTCTGACAGCTCCACACAGGTTAACTACATTTCTAACCTTTCAGCCTCCTCTCATCCCCATGTGTCTGTCATCAATGGTTTCTACGTTCATGAATCCGAAGAGGGCAGCTCTTCCTTGGGCACAACTGAAGTAGTCCACATTCCAAGCCACCAGAGCCTCCACAGTAGCATGTGTGAGACTCATCAGCAACTTCTCCACGTGGCTCATTTCTTGTAGCCTCTCTCAGACACTCAGGCACCGAGTTCCAGAAGGAACTTGCTCTCATTTCATCTTTTGCCATGTACAATAGTGAATCACATACCATAAAGCTGATTTTTATACCAACTCTGTACCTCTTCTTTATTTGGTGAGATGGATGTGATAAAAGATAATACTAACTTTTCATGATTTGTGCTTAAACAGAGGTATATTCTAAAGGCAACATTTAAAATACATTTTAATTCCTTATTAGAGATATCCTTGAGGTGAATATATTCCATGGTGATGTGTTCTTAGCATTTCTTCACAGTGGCTTCAAATTACCAGTGCTTGTAATATTCGTACTTACAAAATAAGAAAATGCTACCTTGCCTTCTAAAGAGATGGTTGTTAATACCATCCACATATTAAATATCCACTGTATGGATTTCCTGTAACATTGTTATATTAGAACAATTGCATTTTAGATATTTACATTGCACTTTTCTGAAGTGGTTCATCCATTTTTGAGTTTGATATATATTAGTTGATTGGAATATGTCTTTAGCATTTAATATAGAATATGAATGAATATATTATTTCTGATGCCCCACGTATCTGACAACTTCTGTTTTGTGTCTTTATTTTGGCCTTTACAAAAGTCAGCTCCAGCTTTGCTTCTTACAGTACAGGGTCTCTGGTACAATCTCTGTCTCAATTATCAAGCATACCGCTCCATTTTGCCATTGTACCCTGAATAGGATATATACCCATTTGGGTTTTGGCCATTAAAAGGAGTATTTGCCAAAAAAGTACCTATTGGTATTTTGTTTATCTTGGAGGCACAAAGTTTTAACTAGGTAAGTTTGGGTCCTAATTTCATGCCAAAAATTTCATGTCTCAAACTACGTGTTTATGGTCATATTCAAGATTCTCCCTCATCAGAAGCTAACCAAGTCTTGAGTCTGCCTACTTCTAGCTCTTTGCTTATGTTGGTCTTTCCATCTTCTTATAATTGTCATCTGCTAACAACAACCTTACTTATTATTCACCTCAACTTCTGTACCCCAGAGGAAACTTTCCTTTCCAGATCTGACTTCTGCAATGACAGGTTCTCTCTCTTCAGGATGGGGTATGCCAGTCAATGACTAGATCAGCACAGGAGAAGGGATAATGGCTTCCTTGTCTCTTTGTATCCACAAATTTCACATGTCAGGGAATTCCCATGCCAGAGAAATTGAAGGTGATCAACTTAAATTGCAAAGCCAAAGGATGCAAGAGTAAAAATATAAAACTTTTCCTAGATCTCAAGTAACTTTCCCAAACCTCAACACAGGTACCTCCATTTAAGCATATTTCCAAAGTTAAAGCAAGCTGTTAAAGGGTCCCATGTGATGGTAACTACTTGAAGCTAGGCTTTCTTTCAGCTGCTAAAGAATGGCAGTCCTTAGGCACCAGTCTACACCTCCCTACAAGAAACAGAATGCTGAAAACTCAGAGCTTTTACAACTGTGCCAGATGACTTCTGTTTGGATTTCTGAGTTCCCACAGTAGCACTTTTCTGCCTTCTCCAATTTACTCCATTTTTAGCCGTCAATACCTGAGTGCAGTGCACCTCTCAAAATGAAGGACTGAGTTTTGAAAGCAAACGCATTTTTCTTTGATGCTGAACCTGAGTTACCCACAGCAAATGATGATGACGGAGCCCTATTTAGTGTTGTTTGTTTCTCCTCATTTCAACAGCCTTCAACCTGAAACATGATAAGGACTGCAGAACTGATAAACTACCCTTATTTTTTTATCCGTTTTCTGTCGGACTAGTTGCCAAGCACTGAGACAAATTTTTCTAAATATCTTTCAAAAAAGAAGCGCATCACCCTGCGCTTCAGGCTGAGGCCAGCACAATTCAGTGCACTTATTATGGTACAGAACATCCAGCAAAAGGGAAGAAGACAGCACCTTTCAATCCAGCCCAGTGTTAGGCTCGGCCCAATCTGTTATTGTTGGAGTAAACTTAGCTTTTCTAAGTTTTTTTTTTTTGGTTGGACAATGATTCCATTAATAAGAATCAGAACAAAACCTCCAGATTTCTTATGATTTCGCTAGCAAAGCCAATGATTATGAAACCTGCGCTCTTAAAACCAAACCATTTCTGCTAGTGATAACCACTGCCGTGTTTATACATGGAAGGACTATGCAATCCATTAAACAAGCACGCCTAGCAGGAAATTGTTATTACTTCAACATCATCACTCATCCAGTTATAAGATTTGTTTTCAATTTCTAAAAACATGATTGAGTTAGTCCCGTGAGTTGAAATATGCCTAACGTCCCATGATGTGATACAGTAGTAAGGCACAAAATGAGGACTGCTAAGCGACGGAAGGGGACGACTTAGCACTAAAACCATTCTGGAGAATACGCTTAGGAGTTGGCTTTTCTGGCTAATTTGGTGGAGTTTTAATGCTGGCCCTCAGCTGACACATCACTGCTCTGGCAAAGGACAGCAGAATTCAGAAACCTTAGAGATCAGCGAGTTGGATGAGAGTACAGTAAAATGTAGCCAAGAATTATTGCAAGCATTTTGTACATCTATCAGTTTGTAATTTGATGGGACGTAAAATTTCAGCTATTAAGAATGGCATTTATGAACTGCAAGTTTATTTCAAAAGATATCTGCGGGAAGGTATTGGGTTTTATGATCAGTTTTACAGCTGTAGTCTGGTGACCATCCTAATAAAACTCTAAAGTATTTCTGATGAGTCTTCTGTTTTGAATGTCTTCTTTCTCTCATTTAAAATCAACACTTAGCTTAATTTGTTGCTGTTATAGTCATGCCTAGGGCATTTAGGACACTACGAAAATAGATCCAGTGATACTTTGCATTTCTAGTATCTCCTTCTCATTGGCTTATGAAGGAGACAGTGAAAACTCTTTAACATAAATATTCATCTGCTTGGCTCACTTATACACATTATGAAATAGAAACTACATATTTTTCAACAAACATTAAAATACATAATTGATCCGTGCTACTTAACAGAGACTGTATGCCTAATTAATTTACTTGTTTTGGAAAGTAACTTTGTAGCATTCATTAAAATTTAAAGTGCAGAAGTTCTTTTACTTCTGGACATTTGTTATGGAATCTATATGTGCGCACATACATACAGAGGCTTCAAAGAGATTCTTTTATAGTATTATTTGATAGCAAATAAACTGGATGAAGTTATCACTGACCAGGGAAATAGTTAAAGTATGTTCTATCAAAACTATGACTACTATGTAACAATTAGAACAAATGAGATCAATGTACGTAATGATACCCTACTAAAAGCAAAAGTTTGTAAGGTCTATCCCGTCCTCACTATGCCATAGAAAAACATATACACCCTAACATCCCAAATATTTTAACAGATCATACAACAAGTTCATGCACTTCTGCAAGTCTACATGTTGAGTATGGAAGATCTAGAGACTCAAACGTGGTAACAGTTAACAGTGGGAGGAAGAACTGGTGATGGGGTGGGGCAGGTGAATGCTCGCTGATGGGCTTTAGGTTTTTTTTCTTTCTTTTTCTTTTTTTTAAACAAGAACAGTAGAACCATACAGAAATTGAATTGAGAAGAAATTAAAAATTAAAAATAATGAAGAAAACATAGAGTAAAAATCACAAGTAAAAAATCAAAAGTCAGTGAAGAGTTGAGGAGGGGAAAGGTACCGAGGAAAAAAAATTGCCTATGCTTTGCTCAGAGAGTGTTTCCTGCAGAAACCTGGAGGAATGCTGTGACTCAGAGGTGGGTTCGCCATTCAAATGCTGACGCTGACTTGAAAGCATATCAGGAGAATACTGGAGTCATCACAAAGTACTAGAATCAGATAGACAGGTTGAAAAGAATCTGAGCTGGCATCCCTATCTCGCTGAGTGAGGTGCACTCTGTCACAGTAGTGACAGGCTATGAGGACCACAACATGTTCATGTCCCATCTACAGAAAGAAGCAGATGGACTGCTTAATAGGGAACCCCATCTAGAATATTAAGAGACCAGAAGTGCCTAGGTAGTACTCTTGTATGGAATTCTTAAAAGATCTAAATTGGAAAAAAAAAAAGGAATGAGCCTAAAAGAAGTAAAAGAAGTAAAACCACTTGGGCCTAATCAGACACTTTGCTGTAAAACCAAGACTCAAACAGAAATTCTCCACAGGCTGCAGCATGTCCCTTGTTGTATTCCAAAAAATTACTCATTTCTCACAAAGTGATGCTCATGATCATTAAGGAGGCAAGCAGTTTAACTAAGAACACCTGAACAGGGCACCACAGGTCTCACCAGACAAGATCAGACAGTTCATACCATTAGACTTGTATGGAAACAGCTGAAACATCTCCACAGAGGTCGACCGAATAATGGCATGGAAGAATAAGAGTACTACATTTGCTTACATAGAGNTTTTTTTTTGCAGTCGTTCAGGTCAGTCGTAATCTAACTTCTATTTGGAAGCTATCACAAAAACTATGACATTTATAACCTCCTCGCTTTACATAGAGCCTAACCATTGGAACATGAACACTATTACTTCTGACTCCGGTTAAAGACAGTCAAGTAGTAGTGTCTCTTGGAGACACTAGGAAAATCTTCAAGATTTAGCATCTTTAACTATTTTGCTACCAGCAATTTCTTCTTTAAAAAGTACTAATATATTCATTTCAATATAAACAACCTAGTGGGTTCTGAACGCTCTGAATTGGAGGTCACACTTCATAGCACCTTTCTCTTGAATTCTCAGTATCAGTAAGACCGTAAAAAAATGAAGACTCAACACAATCCAGTGACAGACTGTTTCAGACAGAGCCTGTGTCTCTGTGTCTGTCATCCTGACAACCTGCAGGCCACTTTGTATTGCTGCCCTCGGGCTCCTGGCATGACTCCATGTGCTCAGAGCTTTCTTAGTTACCCTGCATTACTCCTCTCAGTGACCCGCCCAGCATTTCTAGCAAAGGCAAGAGATTGGACCAGGGTGACATGACTATTCCGAGAGAGCTGAGAAGTGTCCAGGCTTATGGCCCTCATCTACTGGAACTAGATGAGAGAAGACATTGGTTTTCATTGAACTCCACTCAAGTTCAAGATCTATAGATTGCAATAATATTGGTGGTCTGAAACTAAAGTATTGTACTTATAACTGTAATTACTCATAAATCATGGTTTTCTCAGCCTACTTAATGTCTCAAAAAATAAACTATGTGTTTTTAAAAGTACTTTCCAAATTGTCTTTATTTACTAGGTTACATATAGGTTATATATAGGTTAATATAACTGTATTTATGACATTTTATGACATGTTCTATCTCCTTTAGAGAGTCCTAACATGCATATATAATCACTATTTGCTGAAAATTAGAGTTACAATATTTAGAATAACACACTGTTTTGTAGCCAAGGTCAGCAGGATAAGACCAGAGACAGAACTGTCAAGAAATTGTGACACCAAATTGTAACTTTCAAATTGTGAAAGTTAATGTTGATCACTCAGTTCGATAAATACAGAATGAAAGATTCTTCCACATATTATTTGCTATGAAACACAGCACCACATATTGGTTTACTATTTAAGATGCCTGTGCACATTGCAGGGCAATGTTAAAGCAAAAAACAAAAACAAATAATGAATAGCTTCTGCTGGGTGTGGTGGCACACACCTTAATGCCAGCAGTTAGGAGACAAAAGTTTTTGAATCTCTGTGAGCTCAAAAAGCTTGGTCTGTGTAGTGAATTCCAGGACAGTCAGGACTCTATGTAGAAAGACCCTTTTTCAAATAAACAAACAAGACAAAACAAACAAACAAACAAACCAAGCAAACAGAGTCTGAGGCTCTGCATCTGAACTTCTGATCCAGTGGTCTGGGGTAGAATGAAACATTCCTGCCAGATTCTAAAGCTATGTGGAAGCATCCATGGTCGCACGCAGCCAGCAAGGATATGAGATATTTTTCTAAGTTAATGCACTCAAACAGATGCATCCAGTATACTAATAATTATGTGTTTTATGTATTATAAATGGTTAAAAACAGAACAAAACAACTTGATAACTCATTTCTATAAAATTTTTCTTCAGTGAATTTTATATTTCACTAGATAAGAGACTGTAAAAACTTCTTTCATAAAAACAAATTGCTTTTGTCTAAACATCAACTATTCTACTATTTCCAGGTGCCTGCAAGTACATGGCCTTATAACCAAACTCCAAAGCCAGAAGCCCACCTTGCAAGCTTCCTTTGCCAGAAACAATGCCAGATGCAAGCAAATCAGACACCGTGTAATGAGAGTGAAACGTGTTTTCCCAAAGACAGAAAGAAAAATAGCCAAGCAATAGAACTCAGATTGGAAAGACACAAAACAAAGATAACAGAACTATTTTTAAGTCTCATATTATTGCCAGGAGGAACAGCAAAATAGTTTGAAATAGAAAGCCTTCATGCTGATTACATGAAATCAAAATACACACTGTTCAAAGGCAGCCAACATTTTTTTTTAATGCTATTGAGTGTATGCAATCAGTTTCAGTGTTCTCTTAGTCTGAGAGTATTTTGAAATAAAATAGCAGGTACAGCTGGGAAAACTCAGAGAAACCCTTGTCCAGATCTCAGCTAATAGGGTATAAAAATATTTCTACATATCCTGCAGATGTCTAGGTTCTTTTCTTTGCTGGTAATTTTATTCTGAAGTCATTATTGACAGCTGTTTGTTCTGATAGAACCTAATTGCTCTCTACCAGTCTCAGCTGCATGTAGGCTGCTTTCCTTCCCTTATAGAGTATATTTCATATAAACACAGGAAAAAAATTACCAATTAACTAAATATGTGTGCACAAAATGCTTCATTGAGAGCTCTGATCAAGTAATGCATCTAGCTTTAACAGGTCACAGGAAATTACAGCACTTATAGTTTAGAGAATTAAGCATAATTACATGGAAATATTCACAAGCACTGAAAATATATCAATGATGAGTGACAGCATCTGAAAAATTTGTCCTTTTATTAGAACAACTTATAAATTACTATATTTGAGCAATCGGCAGGGCATTTATCCTATTGATAGATTAACTCAATGACATCTCTGACATAAACAGTATGCTATGCAGCATCTAAAATGTCTTTCATAATTGACACAAGGGAGGCATTTTCTAACATGTGGCAGAGGCTTTTCCTCCAAGGGTCCTTTCCCGGAGGGTGGAAATCCTGGGTGTTCCCCAACTCCTTTACTCATCCTTTATCAATGCAGGGGATGAGCTGTTTTTCCTAACGTTATTGGAAAGAATACAGTATTTTTGGAAGTGAGCATTTCCTTGTAGATGACTCTTTAAAGTGAATCTCATTTAAGAAGCTTCTCAAGAGATGTGGAAACAGCTTGACAATGCTCACTCTACTCTATCCAATGCTGGGGTACCATTATTCATGGGGTCTAGGCCAATTTGGCAATTTGACATTGACTTTGTTAGTGGACTGGAATCCTCTTAAAAAGTAAACCATGGGCTGAAATAATTGTAAACTATAAACAGCAAAAACACTGCATTTGAGAAAAAACAACAATCCATTTTATTGTTCTTTCCTTTCCTTCCCTCCCTCCCTTCCTCCCTAAGCCACTGGAGATGAAGGGGAAGAACTAACTAAACATGAACAAGCGCTCCTTAGTAGGGAATCCATTCAAGGAAAATGTACTTTTCCTTAATACCAGAGGCACTATATGGTGTTTGAGTATATATTTCTGAGGATATATACATATCTTTGTAGACAGATATATCTCAGATACTGGGAATTCTGAGTTACTTGTTGCTTATAGAGAAAAGAAGGGAAAGGAAGGGAAGGAAAGGAAAAGAAAAGAAATGTGAACAGCTCAAGACTGAAATAAAAACTTCTCAACCTCAAGGTCAGTACTCTGCTTGGGTTGAGTTCTGATTGTGCTGAAGTAGTGAGTACTGTTTGCTTAGCCCTTTGTTCATTTCCATGTGCCTACGGCTCTCTATCTGTATTCTCAATGAATTTCGTCTATGGAATTTAATAACTAACCCAATCATTCCCTTTCCTCCAGGCCCTTGGCTCACTACACTATTGCTCAAGGCACTCGGCCGCTCTCTTGGAATCCATACTCTTTTGTGGTATTATGGTGCTTATTCCATATGAACTAGATAATTTAATTATAGAGTTGAACTTATTTAATGAACGGATGAGACATAGATAGGAAGCAAAGTGATTTTGTTCCTTTAAAAGCTAAGTCAAACGATTTGGAAAGGTTTTGTTAATGTGCGCCCTGTCACCCCTCCAAGAAGTGTGGCTGAATTAGGAGAAGGTGAAAAAACTGTAAATATCAGAAACATTGATAAAGTTTATAGTATTCTATTGAGTTCTTCAAATCGCTTAAGCCTGTGGTTGATTTAAATATAACAAATCTGCTCATTATAGTTTATACTCCCCACAAGCTATAAGTTGTAAGTTTAAAAAATGATGACTTGAATATAGAATTATGTATTTAAAGTTACTGTTAACTGTATACATTTTTAAAGGGTGATTTTCTTTAAGCTGGGTTACTCTACATGACCCACTTTTTGCACATGGATCAATGATTTTTATTCCTACCTCTATTGTTCTAGTCTCTTTTCTTTTCAGGGTGTTCCACACTAATTCATGTCCAACAACTAGGCTGCGCACTCCACACAGTTTAGTTTTAATAGGTGCTAATTATTTTACCACACATAGTTAATAAGAGTTGCTAAGTGATTTTTCAAATTACACACACTAAGACCTATGGCTCTTATCTCATATAGATCAAATTACATAAACAGGGAATATTCTTCTATGATAGCATTTCCTGCATTCCTCAAAGATTTCCCAGGAGGAAAATAGTGTTTCATGATTGACTACACATCAGAATGGCATTCTTGGAGGTTAACAGCATAAACCAGTAGCTTATCAGATCTGGAATTCTTGTAAATAAATCAGCTATTTTTACCCACATTTATTGAAGTATAGAAATTGTATACCTCCACTCAGCTTTATTAACAACTCAGAATTTAATGTGTGTATATATAGTGATGAATTGCCGTAAATGCTTGAGTGGCTTGCCTTCTTTTTCACATTTTTATTGTTGTTTCATAGTTTTTTTCATACTTCTTGAAAGAGTCAGAAAATGTATAAAATTATTGATCAGATTATATGATTATATATGCTAATGATTGGTTGGGAAATAGTCAGTGTTTGGATTTGAAAATTTGACATCATTTTTTCTTTCCTTTCTTCCAAACTGGATAGCAATCCATTCTTGATACAGCTCAGATTAAAAGCAGACACTTTGCCAGGGTAGAGCAAAATATAGGATGTTAGATAACAGGGGATGGTGGGAGCTGCCACAACTGACCTCACAAATTTAACATTTAATTTAAAAATAAATGTGCTGAATTAAAAAAAAGTGTCTGCATGTCTGCAAGCCAAATGCTGCCAAGGACAGTTTTAGGTATAAACTCTGCATAGATGGAGGTGGTTTCAATACACTGGGATTATTTTAAAACTCATGTCTTCAGGGTTTAACTTAAAAAAGTAGTGTAAGCATCAGATTATAGAAGCATAGAATATCTAACTTAGAAGCACCGCACCTGGAGTCAAGAAATTAGTAATGTGTACGCTTTATGCTAAATGTGGCCATGGAAGGGGGCGCTCACCCAAGATAAAACTGTTTGGGATACTAAAATCTTAAATGCTGAACGGAAATTATGTAATGAGCTTCTTTAAAAACAGTAAATGAATTGCCATTTAGCAAGCACTGCAGGAATTGATAATGCATGCTTGGGGACTCACAGTTTCTCAATTTTGAATATGCTTGAAAATGTCCAAACTAGGAAAGTTTAGAAAAACATCTCTTTGAATATAGGATCCCTACCATGAAAGAAACAACAGTGAGGATATAGTTTGGTCTACTAGTAACTCAGTCTGGATGGAAGCTTCTTGTATCATGACCAAACTGTGAAGTGGTGAAGCTTTACCTGGACCTATTGAGGAGGTGATAATTCCAAAGCGCTACTTGAGGAAGCTGACTGTGGAGAGGGAGGTAGAGACCTCAGAGAAGGCAGCGTGATGCCTTGGGAATTGGCAGACCTTTCTACATTTGTATGCTACAGAGATTTACTCTTAAAATGATTTCCGTGCAGAATCATCGCCTCCGATTTTTATACATGTTTATTCTAAGCCTTCAGGAAATACAAATGTAAGAAGGAAGGTACCCACCCTCATGGCTTATGGCTGGAAAGCATCTGCACAGCTTCTTACTGAACTCTGGAAAGGATTTGCTAAGCTGGGAGCTTTACTATTGTACTTTACAAACCAATAAGTTTGAGTTTAATTGAACCCAGATAACAAGTGTATTTCAGGCTGTAGCACATAAGAGAGAATAGGGTGAAACCAGGTCAATCATTTTCTGACTCACAAAAGAGGGCTGAAATGTTAACCACAGGTTATAAAGAATTTTGTGGTTTATAAAATGATTGGTTCTGGGTTTTCAGATGGGAAGGAGTGACTGTGACTCCAGGCTGTGTAAGAGTCTCTGCCCAATGATTAGAATCAGAGTTGGGTAGAGATTGAAAAGGTGGGCTTGTAAGATGTACGGCATAACTCACCACCTAGGAATTCAAGGTCAGATTGAACTTGTCTTTCCAGCAAAACAAAATTGCTTACTCGTGGCATCCATAAAATGAAAGTTCCCAACCATCTTGATCATCAAAGTAGACAAGCAATTAAACTACTGTATTTTATCCAGTTTTTCTTGGAAAGAGCATGCCACCGGCAAATGACTAGGCTGCTATCTATTTCCCTAAGGTGACAGAGCAGCTCAGGTGAGTGACCTAACAAGACCATTCAGTGTAGGGAGTCTAATACCTTATTTTTCTATGCATGCAATTACATTTTTTTATCCTGAAATCCACACCATTGAAACTGTGAGATGATGTTCTTTTTATTAGGGCACTGGAAAGTATACCTTTAGGATTTGGGAGCTTTTATCACTCCACATTTAGAAATTCCCTCCTGTTCATGAACTTCTCTTGGAACCATTTGATTTCCCCTCGGGTTCCTGATCCTGTGAGTCAGCTTATATCCTGAGATATAGTTCTACTCTGGGCATACTGAAATGCAACAACCCTGGCTCTGAGAGTGGAATTCAGAGGCAACACCAGAAGCAATCAAGGTTGCCATGTGTTCCGCATATATCCCTTGTGTTCATGATATGCTACCTGAACTTGGTTAGAAGAGGATTATGAATCTGAAAACACACTAATTGGTATTTATGTATGAGATAGGTTGAATCTTAAAGTAAGTTCTCCCCTGTGAACATAAATGGATTTTGCCCTCTTAGCCCTATTTATGATTAGAGACCACAATAACAGGGTCAAAGTTATAGAGAGTGATGGGGGTTTAGCTGAGTAGCAGAGACAGTTGAGAGCACTGACCGGACATGCACAAGACCCTGAGGTTAACATGTAGCATGGTAAAAACAAAACCAAAGCAAATAGCCAATAAAATGAAATTATAGAGAGAGCAAGGCCTTCTTACATCTCTCACAGGGTGGGAACAGTATACATCTGAATGAAAAATAACTAAGCCAGATGTCCAGTGGTGAGGCAGGAGTCTACAGGAAGATAAAAGGCCTTTTCTTCTGTAGTTTAACACATGTCCTAAGGTGACAAAGGAACTTGCATTGGAGGTTTGGGAGAGGTTGATCCTCTGCTTCAGCCCTGTAAGGCAAATTCATGCTGCATTCAAGAAGGATGCAGAGAGAAGGGCAAGGAGACATGAGAAAGCCATTCATGCCACAGGCACCTCAGAAGCTAACAGATACAGGAAGGATCAGTGGTTTAGCAGTCACGAGGCACCCCTCACCCTGATAGGTCCTGTGTCCCGAAAGAAGTATTTTAAATTTTATTTCCTTACTACATAGTCTGTTGGTCTCTACCACAGAGTCCACTAACATATTCAGTTTTGTTGTTGTTGTTGCTGTTTTGAAACAGGGTTTCACTGTGTAACAGCCCTGGCTGTCTGTCTTCAAACTCATAGAGCTCTCTGCCTCCCAAGTGCTGGGATTAAATGTGTACCTCACCTTGCCCAGCCTTTTATTTTTAATTTTTAAGGAGTCTCTATTGACTTTGATTTCATTTTATTCATTTCAGCAAGCAGAATTCTGTGCTGAGACTGAACTTTGTAACCATGTGGGTACCTTGCTAATAATACTTATTAAGGCAAAGGGTTTAAACATACTTGCTAAAGATTTGGTTATTTCAGTGAAAACCTTCAGGATTTTGTCCAGCTAGATTAGGTAGCTTGAGTGTGTGAAAGAATAAAAGTGCTCCCAGAAGATGCGATGTTCAGAATCAAAAGGTTTGCAAGAACAAGAAATAAAAGAAATCCAAATCAGCATGTCTGAATGGCTATAACTGTAAGGCATCCTCAATAAAATGAAGAAAAAAGTCATTTGCATAATGTTAAAAATACAAGGGCAGATTCTTATCTGTTTTTGTGTAACACTAAATGAGGATTTGGCACATGCCTTCCTATTGGACGATATACCACACACACAGTGCTTATTTTGGTTCCAATGGAAAAATACTATTGACAAATTTCTTTCTTCCCTCCCAACTTTATTCAATAGAGGAGGTAACAGCAGCATCTGTTGCACTTGGCTGGAGCCTAGGATGAGGAAATTGTGGCTAATGAGCCTCCCAGGCATATGGACAATAAAAGCTCATGCTCCAGCCATGGCACAGCTAAGTTAGCACTCCAGGGGGAGTGGTAGATACACCAGGCAGTCACTGCACATCACAGCAAGGCTGCCAAGATAGCATTCATAGTCGTCATTTTGAATGGCCTGGAGCAGTTTCCACAATCATGGCTCTAGGGATGATCACAAAGCAGGATGCGCTTGTCTGTCACATCCTTTCCATCTCCTTCTGGCACCCTTCTACTGTGTTTCCTCCCATAGACATCCAGACAACCAGGTGTCCTGACCACCCACTCAGATGTCCAATACACTCAGCTTGTGGCCACCCATCAGTCCGTCTTTCTATTAGTCATGGTCTTGAAGCCTTGTGATACTAATTGGCTTTAATGCATCCAAACTATACACGTCAGCCATTTTGGTGTAACCCACCATAACAGCTCTCATTAAACATATACTTTCTGACTATATTCTTAATGCATCTAGAAAGAAGTCAAGAGATTCTCTAATCAAATTAATCTGGAAAAAAACTGTAAAAGATCTTAATGATGTACTGGGAAGGTACACACAGTGCGCTAGCAGAGACTTGCCTGGCCATCTATGGTTAGGCTGCTAGCCTTGCTGCGTTTCATTTTGCTTTTCATTTCTGAAATTACAACAAACAGTCCTTGGTTCCAAAACACAAAACTAGGAAGGGGGGATTAATATGTCAGATTCACTGTAAACAAACACACTACTATGTTTTTTTTTTTTCTGAAAAAGGCTCTTAACCCAGGAAAATCCTGAAGGTGCACAGGAAATCTTTTTCAAATGGGTTGAGAGAGGACAAGAGTTAGTAATACTTTTTTCCTTCCCACAATTTTCATCTATAAAAAATTTGGATAATAGTTATGAAGCAAATTAAATAGATGTTTTTGCTGTTGTTTTTGTTTCTTACTGATCTCATATGGCAGAAAATGAACCCTGTATTTTGGAGTAAGCTTAGGATTCTGCTCCTCTCATCCAACCATGAAGGAAAGTCATGTTACCTCCGATTGATCAGAGTGCAGAGAAGGGCCCAGGGAGCTCAGCAGATAAAGGTCAACAGTGTAGGACTTAAGGGGAGAAACAACTGGATCACAAACTGCTTCCCCAGACAGCTGTTCTCTGTTTCTCTGCTGCTTGAATCTGGCCAGAGCCTAACTCACCAGAACAAAGAATCTTTGGGAGCCTCAGCTTCTAGGTCCTGCCTTTCTGATGCCTTTGCTACCAAAACAAATGGCAAGGCCACCCAGGCTTCTGACCCTCCCACTGCCTGCCAAGGACAGCGAGCTCAGGAGAGAGGAACAGAAATCCTGAAACCCCATGCCCCACACAAAGCAGCCTGCAGAGCTGTGAGAGACATACATGCTGGCTTTGTCAGCCTCCAGTCTTTGGTTGATGTCTGCAGTCAGAATTGGTTAACAGATAGGAATGGCTTACATTTCAAAAAGAACTCCAAGTCCTAAGGCACATAGCTGTATGAGAAACAAAAATATGGTTCTAATTTTGAGAATATAATTCAATACTCAAAACCAGTCCCAAACAAAACATAAGCAAAGTAAAAAGCATAGTTTCTCAAAATGACCGCAATTCTCAACATCCCCTCTCAGAAGCTTAAAGGACTCTTAGCAAGTTGTTTAGTGCTAATCTTCCTGATGGAAAGGCTCAGGTGATGTCTGCCAAGTTCATCAACTCTACCTAGCTCAACTTTATGTGCTGACACTAAAAACATGATGTCTATGAATATCACTGTGCACTGAGAAGAGACTTAACTGTTGACCCTTTCTTGATGGACTGAAGGGGGGGAGTAGAGGTACTGAGGCAGTGGAATAGGAAGAGAGAACTACTCCAGCCTCTTTCATGAAAGTTTCGAACAATATAAATGAATAGTGTATAAGTATTTCAGGACAAATATCGTTAGTAAAATTCTGTCATTTGAAAAGTAGTGTACTGTCCAGAAATATGTTCTCCCCACATCAAAGGGAAGAGATTTCAAGAGCCTCAGCACTTGGGGCAGGGATTGAGAGTATGATTCTCTTACCTTTATTCATCGTACCTGTTATTGTTGGCTGTTTCCTTACAATGAAAAGGGGGGAAGTCTCGAAGTCATACACCACATACCACGCTCCTGGGGCTTACTGTTTTGAATTACCAAAATGCTGGCTGTCATACAAAGCATGAAGACAAAGCAATGCGACTGATGTCCTGGCAAGAAAGACTGCATTTATCACCTACAAAGAACATGGCCCTTAAAGGAAGCCACCTTGGGAGGCTGAAGATTTATTGCAGCAATTCTGCCATGGTACAAACATATTTCTGGAAATCTTTCTTGGCAGTAAAGAGCCTATTGCCTGTTCATTTGAACTCACTAATAATGGGACATCTTCGTCCTTAAGGATGACCTTTTTTATTTTCTGTGACTAGAGGTGCCAAGAACTTGGTTTGTGTGCTAGAGGACTGTTGAGCGATTGGTCAAGTCTTCTGACTATGTGCTAGAAGGCAATTATTTAAGCAGATCTCATAAGGACTTCCCCAAATATTTAGAAGAAAGGTACCGGTCATGAAACTTTTGTAGAAAGTGAAAGTATTAGTAATTCATTCATTACCTTAAATATGGTAGTGGTTTCTCAGCTGGAGGTGATGCTTTCTGGCAGAGGATATTTGGCAATACTGGAGGACATTTTTAACAGTCATAACTGGGGAGAGGCACACTACTCTCACCTATTGGGCAAAGTCAAAGGATGTGTTGAATACCTGTCACTATATAGGAAAGCTGTCACAGCAACAGTCATGTGATCTAGGGTGTCAATAGTGCTGGAGATGGGATCCATGGTTTATAATAGTAACAATCCACTTTACTGGGTGACTTTCACCGCAGAATACAACCATTATTATATCTGTGCAGTGTTACATGGTCTGCCCATTGAAATGGAGGTATATTTTTTAATACAGTTTCTAAATCACAAATTACTTAGAATTCAATTTTGCTTTCCTTAAAATAAAAACTACTAATAGTCAATAATTATTTTATGTAGTGCTAAGATAAAGTAATTATAAAATATCAGTAACTACAAACACTTAGTTTTTGTTGTTTTGTTTTTTTTTCAATTGCTGTTGTTTGATTTTTTTTTGAGAGGTAACCCTGGCTGGCCTGGAGCTTGCTATGGAGACTAGGGTGGTCTCAAACTCACAAAAGTCTACCTGTCTCTGCATCAAACTGCACCACATGCCTGCTTTACTTGTGTTTATGTAGGTAGTCTCTGGCTAATGAATACATTCACAACTATCCTCATAGTTAATCTATAAACAATACTTGAAAGGAAATACTCTTGGCATCCTCATATTGTTGGTCAGAACACACTTAGAGGTGCTCCTGGAGAACAGAAATCTATCTGCAAATGATTCCCATCCAGACTTTGCTTCTAGCTGGGCACACAGTATCAGCAAATCTTTTAATTTTCCAATTCTCAGTTTCCTCCCCTACCATGGAAGGACTGCAATAACATACACCTGTCAGATCAAATAAACAGTGGTGATATAATCTTCAAATAATTAGTTCCACACAAAAGAAAGTCCTTAGCTCTTCCTGCACAAGGAATTAAAGAAGCAGTTTCAGTCAACCTCACAGGGACAGTCATGATGCAGACCCGATGCACAACTGGGAAGTCAGTGTCTTACACCACAGGCCTCATCAGCCTGTCTCTGGCTGTATGTCTACAATGCTTCTTTTCCAACAGAATTTCTACTTTGCTGTGTGGGCAGAGAACTACTCTACACCAAATACTTTCTTCACTTTGACTTTATACTTTGTCTGTGTGCGTCTTTTTTTCTAAATTATACACTCATAAAATTATGCAATCAATATTGAGGACTCAACTTCTTGCCTGCATCAACATGTTGCCCACATTATTTAATTTATTTTAAAAATTTAGGTTTTATGCAGAATTACTGATATGTTAAGAAGAGGACCTGGGACCATAGGTTCCATTTAGTGTAATTAACATATTTCATCCAGCTTCTTATCAAAAGATGATGGTATTTTTAACAGCCTGGACTAGCTTCTCCTTTTCCTTTATTTACACATGAAAACAAACTTTCCTGGTTTATGGACAACCTTATTTTCTTCTTTCAGCTTGTAAGCATCACAAAACTATCATATTTGGTAAAAATATGGTCTCTTCACAGAAGAAAGATTTGAATTGAACACTAGGAAAAGTTAGAATGGCATTCAGAATGAATGTTTTTAAATGTTTGACTTAAGTTTTTAACAGACCTAGTAGCTTCTTTGTGTCACAAGGTATTTTTGATGCAATATTTGCAAAAAGGTTTGATTTTGAGAAGGTAATTTTCCTCAATATTCACTTCTTTTTAGGGATAGAGGGTTATGCAGTGAAGAAGACCTAAATAGTTTCTTGCTTTAGCTGTCATATGCAAAGTTGAAAACTAATATGAAGATCGGCTTTTAGGATTCTTGCCAACACCAAATGTATGATTTTTTTAAAAAAATGTGTGTGTACATACATGTGTACATTTTCATATGTGTACATGTGGGTGCACATGTGTATATATATATATATATATATATATATATATATATATATATATATA
>LOJH01003908.1:0-25222 GCA_001685095.1 Ellobius talpinus
ATTCCATACTATGTGTCTGCCCACATGTCTCCCATCCATGCACCGCCGCCGCTGGGTCTCTGCTCTGTCAGGGATTTACTGCCGCCTGCCCACCGCGGCTCTGACATTTTTTAAAAAATCATAAAATATACTGTTGCTGGGATGGTAAATTAGTACAGCCATTTTGGAAAGTGGTACAGATATACCTCCAAAAGTACTGAATCTAGTATGATCTAATAATCCTGCTTTGAGTATATATCCAAAGGAATTGAATCCAGAGTGCCAAGGGATCCTCTGCTCTCCCATGACCATTGCAGTACTATTTACAAGAAGCAAGACTTGAAAACCACAAAGGTGTCCTAAAGGAGGAAGGGACATAGAAAATTCATATATACACCATGGAATACTATTGGGATACAAAGAAGAAATAAACTCTCATTTCCAACAGCAGAGGTTAATCCAGAGGACATTACGCTAAGTGAATAAGACAGACCAGAGGCAAATACTGCTTTATTTGTAGAAACTACAAGTCAAACTTGTTGGAGAAGGGCCGCTTGGTTGTTCCAGCTGCTCGGCCCCAAAATAATCACACAGAAACCATATTATTTAAATCACTGCTTGGCCCATTAGCTCTAGCTTCTTATTGGCTAACTCTTACATCTTAATTTAACCTATTTCTATTAATCCATGTATCGCCACGAGGCTGGAGCTTACTGAGAAAAGTTCTGACGTCTATGTCTGACAGGGCTACATGGCTTCTCTCTGACTCTGCCTCCTTTCTCCCAGCATTCAGCTTNCACTGCTTGGCCCATTAGCTCTAGCTTCTTATTGGCTAACTCTTACATCTTAATTTAACCTATTTCTATTAATCCATGTATCGCCACGAGGCTGGAGCTTACTGAGAAAAGTTCTGACGTCTATGTCTGACAGGGCTACATGGCTTCTCTCTGACTCTGCCTCCTTTCTCCCAGCATTCAGCTTAGTTTTTCCTGCCTAGCTAAGTCCTGCCCTGCTATAGGTCAAAAGCATTTTCCTTATTCATTAATGGTAATCTCAGCATACAGAGGGGACTCCCACATCACAAACTAACAGAGTTAGCTAGTAGAATGCTGATTACTGTATAAGCTGATGGCATGACTGCTCCATGCTGTGCTTAAGGAAAAGATTTTTTATTGTAGATACAAGAGCAAGACCAGCTAGAGGATCTTGAAGAGTCCAGAGCAGACAGAGCAAGTAGCAGAATGAACATGGCTGGCAGACTGGACCTGGCTGTGAGGGAAACAGGAACAGAGCAGAATGGTAGAGAGATGGAGCCTGTGAGGTGAAGACAAAAAGGGCCAGCAGAGCAGAAACAGCAGGGTTGTAAGGAGAATAAGCAGCTGGGGAAAGGGAAGCCTGTGAGCTAGGGAAGTTTAGGGTAGGTTCCAGGAGGTAAGAAGAACTGAGAAAAGCCAGGATGCCTGGACTCTGAAACTTCATGAGGAATTTCTTCAGAGGAAGAACTCTGCCCAGAGATCTCAAAGCCAACCTGCCCAGGTGGAGGTGAGGATCCTAGGAGCTGCGGAGGCTGGAGTCATGACGCAGGTGCCTTATTCAGAGATGGCCAGGGTCTCTAAGACAGTGGGACAGAGGGAGGAAGAGGTGGAGGCTTAAGGGACCTGATTTCTCTCTTGAATGTGCCGATGAGGCAGAATAATGAGTGTCGATGCCTTTGGAAACCAGAGCTAATTCTATCCCCTCACTTCATCATTCCTGGGGACAGCTGTGTGGGGGTGTGCAGCCTGCTTACAGGAAGAAGCTCCCTCCAGTGAGGACCAGCCAGCCATTTGATCCAGGGAGAAGGAGGGAGCTCGTCAAGTGGGGCCATTTGGCTGCAGAAGACAGGGTATATTCAGGACAGTTGAGTGTGCAGACAAAATGCATGTTCCCACCTGCAGATCCCAGCTGCATATGTTATAAATACTCACCTCCCTCTGAGCTTCCCCTTGCCGGAGCTCTTCTGAACTCACTTCCAACTCTTCTCCCACCATGTGGGATACCCCGGCCCCTCTAACCTCCTGGAACTTCTAGAAGCACATGCTACTGAACATAGGCCAGATCAAATCCATGGAACTGAACCAGTTCTCAACGATCCTGTCCCCCCCCCAAGGAATAATTCTTTTGACCTAGTTCTAGTCACTCTTGGAGAGTGTGTGTCTAGCGGAGCCAAAGTACACTATTCTTCCTCACACCCCCAGCCACCTTTAGTGCTGCTTGTCTGCTGGGTCTTACAGGATCCTGGCTGGATTCCACCTGAAATGAGCAGGCCACTGGACTGTAGGCCAGGCTTGACTTGTAGGACTGCGGCAAGACTTGGAAGATGCCCCCTTGTATCTAGGGCATTTGGGCTTCATTACTGACCTCTCTGAACCCCATCCTATTCAGCTTCGCAAAATGACAAAAAAAAAGTTTCTTCCTTCTCAGGAATTGGTGTTTCTGATCTTTGCAACATTCCTGGGATGTAGAGGATAAACCGCAGGCTGCAGATGAAGATTTGTCACTGCTCTGCGTTGCTATAATGATCCCAGGATGATGGAGTGGCTGGAGCAGGAGTCAAGCTTGAGAGTATCTACACTCTTCACCTCTCCTCCCCATGCCTTTCCAGATGGGTGTGCCATTTGCTACTAAGGGAAGCCTTGCCCACTCTGAGGTCCAGAGGGCAACAGGATCGTTGAGAACTGGTTCAGTTCCATGGATTTGATCTGGCCTATGTTCAGTAGCATGTGCTTCTAGAAGTTCCAGGAGGTTAGAGGGGCCGGGGTATCCCACATGGTGGGAGAAGAGTTGGAAGTGAGTTCAGAAGAGCTCCGGCAAGGGGAAGCTCAGAGGGAGGTGCGTATTTATAACAAATGCTTTACACTGCAGCCGGGATCTGCAGGTGGGAACATGCATTCTGTGCATTGCCTGAAAGTTCTGAGGAGGCAGCTGCTGGGAAAAAGTAGCATGGCCCGTCTGAGCAGCAGCTACAGCCTTCTTCTCCCAAATGCTGGTAGCTCCATCCCGGAGCCACGTGGCTAATTATCCTTGGAGGAGGCCTAGAAACAAGGCTGTGCATCTGGAAACCACCGAATAGCCTCAACCTAGGCTAGATTGCATCCATAGCCAAGACACAGGTAGTGGTGAATGCTGGGGCTCAACTCATCTTCTCCTTTGGATTCAGTGCAGGATTGCAACCCACAGGTGGAGGGGCTGCCCACCTCAGTCCACCTATTCAATGATAATCCTCACAGGATTGCACCTCATCCAAATAATCCCTCACAGGTGTACTTGGAGCCTCCTCTCCTAGGTGATTTCAGATTCTGTCAAGTTGTCAGTCATGCTAACACTGATCATTAAATCGTTTCTGGAGACAGAATCATCAGACTGAGGTGGAAATTGGCCCTCCCTCTCTTCTACCTGTTGAGGTCTTTCTGGCCCAGGCTTGTCCCATTCTGTGTCCTGACCCCCCACAGGGTAGTCAGTGCCATTGGATAACCTCTCTTGTTTCTCTGGCTCCTTGGGGTGGGTCCGTTCCATCCCTGGGCTCTTCCTGTGGATCCAAAGAATTCATAAATGTATTCTGCATCTCATGTCTCCTTGCTTTTTATCACCTGCCTTTCTGTTATCAGAGAGCATTTTCCATTTCTCAACACTGTTTGCTTGAGACTTCTTATCAAGTGATTTGTGACTAAACTGGGTATTTCATTTCCTTGGAGTTTTTCTTGGCTGAGAAAAATTACCCCTTCATGGAGGGCTTTGATGTGTCACACGTGTGAATATATTTCGTCTTCAAATATCTAAAAATATATTAACACTCCTAGCTGCAAATAACTGGAGCATAAGATAGTGTGTCAAATCCAAACACACACACACACACACACATACACACACTAGTGTGATTGGAAAAGTTTGAAGATGTCTTTTACAAACAGTCTTACAAATCTTAACTGCTTAAGCCTTTTAGCCATTCCCCATCGGCCCCCCCACCTCTCCTCTGGCCTCCTATTTGTCCTTCTCAACCTTGCCTTCTTATTTACATTTTAAATAGCACATAGCATTCAATCACTGGGCTGTGATTGAAAGTTAAGTATTTTTCAGACCATCTCAGCCAACACAATAGAACCCCTGTTGAGGGCTGGTTTAGGAGTCTGCTGTGACAGGTGAATAGAGCATAATCCTTGCCTTGGGGAAATGAAGGTGTGTGCCATGCTGTGATGCCAGGCATTCAAACCCTCAGCTGAGAAACTGGCGTGGTCTCTGCAGAGTCAGTGCATGCACGGAGGCTTGCTGCAAGTTAGTTACTCATCAAGGCAGAACGCAGTTTTCTAGACAAATGGGTCTGCATGGAGGATCTTCCCTCCCTAGACTTTTCTGACCTTGGTGACCTCTGGGTGTACCACTGACTCTGCTCTGTCTCTTTTTATGAATGAGGAATACAGCCTACATATGTCTGTATGGCAGCAAGAGATGGCAGTGCTGGCGGTTGATGCTTCTGGCTTCCCAGAAAGGCTCTGGGCTGGTTTCCTAGCTGTGGCAGCAAACAGGGCCCACAGACCCTGTCTTCCCTGTCTGGGAAACTGTGATGACCAATGTGCTTGTAGGTTCAGCAGGATTTACATAGCCAAATATGTGTCCCCTTGAGTGGGCACCATCTAAGGACGAAATGGTTATGTCTCCCCAGCATTGCTGTGTTGGAATCCTAGTCCCAGTGTGAGACCATAGAATCAGACCTTTAGCAGATGGTTAGGTTCTGAAGATGTGACCTTGTGAACTGAATGGGTTCTCTTGTTAAAAGCAGTAGGCCCCTGGGAAGGCCCTTCAATGGAACCCAGCCATCCTTGCAGCTGATCTCAGACTCCCGGTGGCCAGAACTGGGATGTGACCCTCTCTACCCATTTGTAAGTTGTGTTTGTCGCCTTCTTCACGACAGTGAGGAAATCCTGAGAAGCATCAGAGTGAGACTGGAGAGGTTCATTTTGGCCTGTGACTTGAGAAAACGTAGTCCAGCGTGATGCAGAAGATTCTGCAGCCAGAGTGGCTTGTGCCTGTGGCCATAGGAGGGCAATGTGTTGGTTACCTCACACCAGCCTGTCAGGAAGTAGAGAAATCCTGGTGGAACTGAGCTATAGATGTCAGGGCCTGCCCTCTAGTGACCTCCTTCCTCCAGTAAAACTTTCCTACATAGCTGCAACATAACAGATAAACCTGAATCATGGGTTCAAACACACGAGCCTGTGGGAGACATTTCACATCCAGACCCTAACTTAAGCCCCTAGGCTATGGTGCTTTGTTATAGTACTCAGTCTGTTTTCTGTTTCTAGAACTGAATGCCTGAGGCCATGTGATTTTTAAAAGTAGAAGGTTACACAGTATTCTAGAGCTGAGAACTTAGAGTGTGTTGCCCTTGTCTAATGAGGAGGGCCTCCTTGTTGCTGCAGTACACAATGGTGTCACATGAGAAGATGGGACAAGCACACGGGGCCTCATCCTTATGATCCCACTTGTTCCTAACCACTACCCCAAGACCGATTTCCAAATATCATCAGCATATGAATTTAGGGATGAAGTTTTTAGCATAAGACTTTTCAGCGATACATTCAACCCTTGGTGAGACTAGATGCAGGATCTTCTGCCATGGAGACAATAGAAATGTGACCAAGCCAAACCTTATAACAAGATAGGTAAGGCTCCTCTCCTGGGACTGTAACTCACTAGTGGAGAGGCACCAAGACTGACAGATGAGGAGTCCAGACTCACCTTTCCGAAAAGAAGGGCCAAGCTTTATAGTGACTTGGTTTGGGGTGGCCTATCTGGTAACTTTCAACAGGTCGTGGACATGACTCCAAAATTTCCTTTTTGTGCCCAGTCATCTTGGCTGTGAGGCCAGGCATGTGGACACATGCAGTTGACTTAACCCAGGAGTTGTCTTGTGTAAACATCAGTTTGGTCTTTAGGTATTGAGTGGATGAAAGCTCACAAAGACAGGACAGGAGAAACATGCATTGCAACAAGTAGTTGGTGACGTTCACTCTGTTATCTTCACGGATAACCCCCCTCTCCGATAGCCAGTGGGTCATTGTACAAAACGGAATAGAGCCTGACCCACAGGCCATGGCAACAAAGGGACAGACTCAGATGAAGGCAGAGATGCCAAGTTTTAAATCCTGTTTTCAGTATCCGTCGGATGTCTGTAGGCCTAAGAGTCAGAGTTTTCAGCAAAATCAGCATTTAGCTTTCAGTAAAGTAGCCCAGGCAACTGTTATCATGAACCACATAGCAGAAGTGTTATCTACAGGAGAGCTTGTGGGAAACTAATGATATATTGCTTGGCTGCGACCTCTCAAAATAGTGATTTTCAAATCAACTAAGAGCAAGAGCTGTGATTTTTGCCAACAAACTATCGGACATTTGAGCTGATTCTGGGGGCTCACCAAGGGCATTTCACAGAATGTTTTCCCTCGGTGACCAGAGCACAGCCTGGGCTGATGGAGATGGAACCTGCATATTCCAAGGTGACAGCTGTTTGTTTTCATTCTTTGGAGAGAGTAGCATGTTTGGAGGAACACAGAAAATCTCCAGTTAGTTAGGCTTGACCACACATACTGCTCTCTTTAGTTATTGCTACTGATGCATTTTGGTGTTGCCTGGACAAGCCACATAGGGATATTTAAGCCTCCACTTTGCTATCTCTAAAATGGGTTCAAATCTTGACTGCTGTAGATCTTTTCAGCAGTAATCGTGCAGCACCTAGAAAAATTTCTGAGCATACTGACCACTTGGAAAGCAGTTCTCACTTTTCCTACTTGTACAAAGTGTTCCCTGAAAGCCCTGGGCTTGGTGGCATCAGTAGAGAAGACAGTGTGGCTGTGAACCATATTTTCTATGACCTCTGAGAAGATTTTCCTGGCAAGTACTGTGAGACTGAGAGAGACACCCTTCTGGAGTCCCAGGACCCGAGATGCTGGACTCTGTGTGTGGCTTCAGTCACGTCACAGTGGCAAGGTGGTGTGAGAGAATGATTTTTCAAAGCACCGTGCACATGAAAAATTATGCTTCTTACTCGGTTTCAACAAAGTGGTTCTCTTCAACTCTGTGACAGCCTTGAATGAGAGGATGCAGGCTAAGCGTCCAGAGCCCTGGGATTCAACAGGGAGTCTTGGAGAAGGGATGCCTTCACACTCCAAAGGGTGTGCGAGTTCTGTTCCTTTATTCCTAGCACTGAACATCTTACAGAGTGTCCTTGAACAGACCCTTCTCCTGAAGGCTGCCCTTTCTGGTGTTTCTGTTGTGTTCTGGACAGATAGGTCCTTTCTGGCCTTCTTGATCTGCAAGAAGGTGCTCTGATGTTTAGTAACGATGCCACATTCATTTCACAGGTGGACAAAGCCAGCCTTAGGTCATGTGGCATTGACAGCTTCAAGTAAAATTTGAGCTTGAATTCTGGCCATTTTCTCCACCTTTCCCCATACCCCTGCTCACAGCTTCCTGTGGACTTTTGTTGCAAATGGTAGGGCTAAACCTAAGAGTGAGGAGGGATGAATAACATCTCCCTATATTCAGGTCCACTGAAGCTAAGCCTAGCTTGAGATTCCATGACTTGCTGCCCCATCCCCCATGTCTTCCCACCTTGCATCCCCTAGTGCCTCATTACTCCTACGCACAAGCTGGAGATGGGCCCTCAACTTTGTCACAGATCCTTCCTCTGGCTGCCAGTCCTTGTCAGGAGCCTGTGATCTGAGCTTATATTTATCTTGTCCTTGGCCTTCAAAGTAATTGTTTTCTCTTCCTTTCCCCATGGGTCACTGGTATACAGAGAGGCCCAGCAGCAGCTGTTACTCCAAGGTACAGCATCCTGTGGTCAGTGATGTTCCCTGTTGCCCCTAATAGTTGCTTTTAGGAAAGCTCTGGAAGGTGAGAAAGGGAGCTTGCATTACGCAGTTTAGCTCTTACCTCCAGCTCTTCATTTTGTTTAGCCAGCCTTCTCATGGGCCTATAGACTCATGACCTCTTAATTCTATGACACAACTGTGGTTCACAAAGGGTTGTAACCAAACATTTGAGCGGCCCATCCCAGCTTGTTTCCCGAGTTTTTTGGGATGTTGCTTAGACTCCACAAGGAAAACTAAAAGATAGGGGAGGGGGGCCCTTTCCCATTGGCTGAAACAGGAAAGGCAAGCAGAAGTCTTCCTCCATAGGCACCACATATGAGCCAGTGTGGGAGTCACTAGTTCTCTGGAGAGAGACTATTCTTAGAAGCCATCCCTATTATCTGGTCTTCCTTCTGCACAAACAAAGTGGATACAGCAAACTCAACTCAGTTTAATATAAGATGTATATGATCCATACCATTCACACAGATGGACTTTCATAAGCCCAGAATGGATAGATGGATGGATGGATGGATGGATGGATGGATGGATTTGCCCACCTTTGAGTGATAGGACCTTCCTGTTCCTTAGGGATCATGCCCCTTTCCAACCACAGGAGTACTCACATGTTACTAGGACAGAAAGCATAAGCAGACTAGGAAGAAAATAGGTCTTTCACAGCCTTCTATGTGTTGCTAAGAATCTTCTGTTTGCATCTCCAAATCTGTGCTCCAGCCACCTCACCAAAGACTCTCTTTGTGTTTTACCAGCAGCCCCCTTGCCTAAGAGTTCTGGTTGGATACAGAGCATGACGGATTCTAGAAAAAGAGGGGTACAGGTGGCAGCTAGAAGAGAGCTTGATACTCCACTTCTGTACTGGTTTGATCCCCTGTTGGTAGCCCTCACCGTATAGTTTAACAGTTCCCCTGCTTTGGGCACCTGCTCCCTCTCTTTCCATTCCCTATGGAGATCAGCAATTCCCAACTTATGGGTCTCGACCCATTTGTGGGGTACATCATCGAATGACCTTTCACAGAGGTCACCTAAGACCATCAGAAAACAGATATTACATTATGACTCACAATAGCAGCAAAATTACAGTTATGAAGTAGCAAAGGAAATTATTTTGTGGTTGGAGGGTCATCACAACATGAAGAACTGTATTAAAAGGTTGAAACATTAGCAAGGTTGAGAACCACTGCTGTAGATAAAGGATGTTAATTGTTCTGCTATTGCCAATCCCACAGACCTTCCCCTTTTCCCGCTGATTTCTCTACCCCGTCCCACCTTTGGCAATATTCTCCTTAATGAATCCTCCCAGTTTCTATACTTCTATACTTAAAATTCAGAACCTGCATACATATCCCATTTTGTTAAAATGGGACAAGGTTTGTTTTGTCCAATTTGTTTGGGCAGAGTGAACCCAATAACAGAAGTTCTTAAGACTTAATTCTCCATTGATAACTGATTGCTCCTCAGCCTTCCATTCCCTCCTCACGTGTACCCCCTTGTGGGAAGCAGCCCTTCCACTTAAACTCTCTCTGTCTAACCCAGCAGAAAATCTCTGTTTGCTCTGCAGTCTCAGTACCAAGTGGCCTTGCTGCAAAGCACTCAGTAGCCCCTGCCTTTCTTTCTGTCCTTTCCACCTTGTGAGCCTTCCTTCCCCTGCTAGGGGGAGAGAGCAGGCTCTACATCTTTTTCCCCTCTGCTCAGTAACAGAGGTCCTGGAGCCACTCAGTGCTTCTAACCCCTGAGTGAATTTATGAATTATTAAGCACTGGGTAATTTGGAATTACAAGAAGACAAATTCCAGAATTCCAAAAAAGTCCAGCTGGGAACTTAAAGAGAAGGTTGTAAGAAATACCATCTTAGTAATGGAGACTTAAAGACCTTTCTTTCCTTTTTTAAAAAAAGGAGAAATCCTTTTCTTCTTTTTTCATTGAAAGCATTTAATGAAGCAAAACAAAATAAACTTGAGTGCCCCAAGACAAACACCTCCTTTCCCACAGGTGGAAGGCGTTCCCAGGCCGAGGGCCTTTGCGGCTTGACTGCTGTGATGTGGGGTGAGGCATTTCTCTTCTGGGAACTAGAATGTGGTCAGAAAGCCGATGCCAGCTGGTGTGTGGTGTAGGAGGTCCTTCTGTATTTGTGTTGCTTTCATTGGTTGAATAAAGAAACTGCTTTGTCCTTTTGATAGGGCAAAACTTAGATAGGCGGAGTAGACAAAACTGGATGCTGGGAAAAGGGCAGAGTCGGGACGCCATGGTTCTCCTGTCCAAGATGGATGCTGGTTAGACTCATGCCGGTAAGCCACAGTCAAGNGAGGTCCTTCTGTATTTGTGTTGCTTTCATTGGTTGAATAAAGAAACTGCTTTGTCCTTTTGATAGGGCAAAACTTAGATAGGCGGAGTAGACAAAACTGGATGCTGGGAAAAGGGCAGAGTCGGGACGCCATGGTTCTCCTGTCCAAGATGGATGCTGGTTAGACTCATGCCGGTAAGCCACAGTCAAGTGGCGATACACATTAATGAAAATGGGTTCGATCAGGATGTGAGAGTTGGCCAAGAAGAAGCTAGATATAATGGGCCAGACAGTAATTTGATTAATACAATTTCTGTGTGATTATTTCAGGTGCTAAGCTAGCCAGGCGGCGGGACACAACCTGCCACTCCTCCTACAACAGTGTGTGTGTGCTACAAATTAGCACTTCTCAGTGCACAGCCATCATCCCAGTGAGCCTTGATAGAACTTTCCAAGAGTTTTCACTCCACAAATACACCGTCAACTTTGGAAGGACCATGAGCCATCATTCAGAGCTATTTCTCCCTCTGCATGGAAAAAGCATGGTCCCGGTGGTTCTCCCCACTTTGGGGACAATAGAACTATCTTGGACCTTGGACAGAGTCAGATCCTGAATTAGATGCACTCTTAAAAGTTTGAAGTCAGCACTGTCAGAGACAGAATCTTATCAGAACCTGGTGTCAACAGAGCCATTGCGATCCCTAGGTACCATCACTGTGGAGACTCCAGTCTCTGGGGTGGCTGTCACTGCTGTCAGGAATTTAGATGAGTTAAGAACTGGCCCCTGCTGAAGCAGGGAACTGAGAGAAATACAAATTGAGAGAGAGAGTGAGCACCATGTTTGATCCACAGGGACAGGGACTCTCCATGGGCCAGAGGAATGACATTCCTCTGTTGGTCCTATTCTGGGCTTGGCTGGAGTGGAAACTGCTGAGTCTTCATTCCTGCTGGAGCCCCAGCTGGCAAGGACATCAGGCTGGGCAGCAGAGGTGAATGGAACTCAGGCTGTAGGGCAGGGGTATGCTTGCTTCACAGGAAGGAAGCAGTGTGAGGCGGAGGTCGGGCATGGGTCAGTGTGGCTTAGGCTCCCCCTGCGTGGTTCACTCCTGTATATTTCCCTAGCAGCTTTTGCTTTGGGGGATTTTAGTTCCCCTTATCCCGATGAGGTGACATTCCCGCCAGAGAACAGCAGACCGATGCGGTGACTTCACCTGTGTCCTTAACACAGCTTTGGGATGAAACGTGATTCTGGGTCCTAGGTGGTGCTTGAGTACTTGAAGCCTGACACAGCCACTCTATCCCTACCCCTTCATTCCCTCTCACTCCTCTGACTTTGCTCATTTCTGCTCCACCATTGTGTGTGCCACCTCCTAAGTGACTCCAGATCCCTTGGAAATCGAGGGCATCCCAAATCCCTAACAAGCATCAGTGCCTACTGGCACCCTCCGTAGCATCTTTTGCTTCATGCCCACTTTAATTTTTATTCTTCTCTGGAGAGGGCTGCATCACCCATCCCTTTGTTTTTCCCATGATGGAGTCATGAGATTGGACTTTACCAGCTGTGCCGAGTAAGGCTTCTTGGGCTATTGCTCACCTGACTTCCCCTTCCTCTGCAACACCTTGTGACTCCCATTCACTGGCTGCACGCCCTCCTCTGGAATCATGGATTCGACCATATCAAATGTGATACGGCTTCTCTGATAGAGAAGTTGCTAGAAATAGCAGCTGCATTTGACAGGCAGGGTCTGGCTAGGACTCTCACAGCATCCCCCTGCATGATGGAGTGCTCCTCTGAATGCTAATGGCAATGGGGTGAGGGGAGTTCAGGCATCTCCTAGCACTGCTGTGGGGTATCCCCGGGCTTTCCCGGGGTTTCCCTAATTCCCTTGCTGCTGTGCAGGGGAAACCCTCTGTTCTGGAGACCAGAGGATCCTGGCAGGGATTACTATGCCCGGTGTCCCCAACTCTGTGTTGCTGATTCCTTGTTTAGAAATGGGACAATGGCTACTTCTTCTCCGTAGGAAAATGAAATTAATGGCACGGTATGTAGGCTAAGTTTCCAAAGGGGTATGAGGCAGGTGCTCCACTAGATCTGTTCCTTTTATGTAAGGGATTAAACGCTGCAGTAGAGGGGTTTGCTTCTCCAGGCTACCCCACCCTTGAAGGATGGGGCAGCCTCTCTACATGAATAATTCATCACTCTCTTCTTGCTCACGAGGCTGTGAGGCTGCTCCTGGCAACACTGTAGATGAATTCATCTGTCACGGGTGGGCGTGTGTACAGGCAGATGGGATTCCCCAGTCACGTGTGCCTGCAGACAGCGGGACACACAGACACACGAGGAAGCCCTGCTTCTTGGAGGAGACAGGAGGGAGCCTCAGCTTCTGCAAATGGAGGCAGTGGATCTGCTGCCTGTACCATATGGGGCAAATGCTTTGTTCTGTTCTGGAAGAAAAAAAGGGTATTTTCCATCTTGCAGTATCCTTGACAACGCCTGCCTGGCAACGAGTTAACCATTGGGAAACACCCATCTCCCGGGAATCATAGAATCAGCATATTAATTCTTTCTACAATTGTTCCATTCCCACTGGGTTCCAGAGTTAGGTGTGGGAGAATAGAGGTGAGATAAATGGAGACCTGTATAGAATGATTTAAAAACATAAAGGTTGAGGTTACTGACAGAGTAGGAATTTAAGAAGTGGCTGCTGATCAGCAGCCACTTTCCCCAGGCTGAGGCAGTCAGGGAAGGCTTCTAAGAGAAGATAATAATTTAACTGACATCTAGCGATGACTTGATAAAGACAAGGAGAGATTTTCAAGAAACAGAACATTGATTACTTTTGCCATTGTGAACAAACACCCTACACAAAGCAAGTTGGAAGGAGGAAGGATTTGTTCTGGTTCACAGTTTGAGGGCACAGATCATCACAGTCAGGGAGGCATGTTCTTCCCTGTGGTGGCAGGACTCATTGGCTTCTTGCTCTTATTCTGGAAGATTGGAAAACAGATACCAAACAGGAAATGGGGTTGGAATGTAAGCATCCCAACTTTTCCAAATGATACCTACTTCTCAAAAGTTCTACCACCTGCTCAAACAGCACCACCAGCCAGGGAAAGTTTTCAAACACGAGAGCCCATGGGGTGGGTAACTATTAATTATTTTTCTTGTGGTTGTGACACAATTCTGTCCAGAAACATCTTGATAATAACAGGAGGAGAGGAAGCATTTCTTTTGACTCATGGTTTGCAGGCGCAGTCCATCATGATATATGACATATGAACTGGCAGTATGGTGGCAGAAGCAATTCAAGGCTATGGCAGTAGGAGTATGGGGGCTGCTTGCTCATATCTCAGTAGGCCAGGAAGCGAGGGAGATAAATGTTGACTTTCTCCTTTTTCTTTTATATTGACTCTGGGATCTCAAACCATGGGTTGGTGTCACCCACATCAAGACAGGGTTTCTTCTCCAATTAATCATCTCTGGAAAAATCCTTGGCGCACCTAAAGATGTGCTTCACTAACGCCATAGACATTCTTGTGTGTTATGCATGTTAGTGTATGTGTGGGGTACATGTTTATGGGGGCCAACACTATCACAATTAAATATCCCAGTGACATTTTACAGTTAAACCACAGCACACAGTGTTTTCAGACAGCTATTAGTCAGTTCGTCTCTCAAATACAGGCAGGAGCTGGGTCCAAGAGGCCTTAGCATATATTATGAATGTATCTCGCCCTTCTGACAGCCTTACTGTGAATTTTTTTTCTTCAGATGTTATACTTTGTAGATCACTTTAGTTAGAATCCCACAGAAGGAAGGCTAACAGGCAGGTTCCTGCGCCTCATGTAATCTTACTGAAATAGAATTTCCTGAGGGAGAAGCCATGGTGCTTGCATTTCTAATCACCATTCTCAGTGACTCTGAAGCTCTTTCAGGTTGGAGACGCAGCGTTTTATAGCTCCAAGAGCTTTTCTGCTATCAAGCAGGGGCACAGCGCTCGCTGAGTGTCAGCATTGTGCTTCTTTCTCACTGCAGGCTTGGAGCATCATGGGAGGAACAGTTAGTAAGGTGTGAGGCTGGAGTGAAGCTGAGGTTCCAGTCTCAGTGACTTGATCCCACAAAGGCCAGCTGGCCCTCAATGGCTGCCCCAAAGCCAGTGACCTGTTTGTTAAAGAGGATGAATGCCTGGGGCAGAAGCAGCAGCTATATTAGCATCTCCCTGTTGCCATCTCTACCCTGCTACATCCCAGGAAGCTGGGGCTCCATGCCTTGATGACAGTTTGTCAGTAACAGTTCGTCTGTGTTCTTAGCGAACCTGTAGTTCTTAGGTTGTGTTGCCTTTCAGAAATGCTCAATGTAGGAAGCCACCTGCACAAACCCCTGGCTTTCTCCAGTTTACATGAGTGGGAGGATGGAGAGACAGGGAAATGGGGCAGGGCAAGACTTTCTGCATGTAGTCATGATAGTGATAATGTTGATGACATGGTGGTTTGTTTCTCTGGCCATGGTGTATTTTCAGAATTTCTGAGTCCTTTTATGGGCATTTCATGGGTTCCTGAGAGCTGGTCTCTGTAGATGAAGTTTCTGTTCCACCTGGTCAAACAGCCACTCAGTCCCAAAGGAACACACACTGAGACTTGTATTAATTATAAACTGTTTGACCTATTAGCTCAGGCTTATTATTAAATGGCTCTTACAACTTAAATTAACCCATAATTCTTGTCTATGTTTAGCCTCATGGCTTGGTACCTTTTCTCAGTAAGACATTCTCATCTTGCTTCCTCTGCATCTGGCTGGCATCTGCATCTCTGCCTTTGTTCTTCTCAGAATTCTCTTAGTCTGGTCACCCCAACTATACTTCATGACTGGCTACTGGCCAATCAGCAGTTTATTAAACTGAGTGACAAATGTCCAATGCCTCAGTTTCCATTTCTGATAGTGTTTGTTCAGGGTTGTCCTCCCAGCTGCTACACCCAGGGCCACCCTTCCTGTTCCTACTGAGAAAGCCTGTCCAACTGAGCAAGGCCCAACTGGCCTCAATGGTAAGTCATTCCTACCTCCTGGATTTCCAACATTTACCTGGGAGCCAGGCTTGCCGGACCACTGAGCTTTGGGATCACTAGGGTTGTGCAAGTGCTTTACTCTTGACCAGCTCCTCTCTACAGGGTCTGATGAATGGACCTCTCAGGTTGCCTCTGTAGCTATTCTCACATCAAAAGGATGGGAAGTGGGGGAGGATGAAGCTCTCCTTAGCTCCCCTAAAGGATATATAGGGAACTCACATGAAGTCTCATAGTTTCCTGTTATTTTCACATCCTCCAAGTTCTTGCATTTACTTCTGTGGGTTTATGGGTTCATGTCTCAGAGCTAATGCTTACCAGGCAGCCCGCTTTGGGAAAGCCCGCTTAACTAGCCCAGCACCTGCTCCTGGAACTGGAAGCGACCACTCCTACAGAGCATCACCACAATGTTCAGCTTTTCAGAAATGAGATTCTTAGGCTCACCTCAGTCCTAATGGTTCAGAAGCTATTGACAAAGGATGTCTGGGTTTTTTTTTTCTTTGTATGTACAGTGAGGCCAGAGATCTTTTGGTCCATGCCTCCTCTTGAAAAGTGGTGGTAGCTGTTATATGAAGGCCTGGCTGAAACCGAGGCAAAGGAGTCCCATTTTGCCATCTGTCACACTGTCTATAAATTAGCTAAGCAGTTTCTAAAAATACCTCTCCCGAGTTGATGACATGACCTTGACATTTGGGGAACTGAGCGCATCCCAAATTCTTGTTGGAAAAATAGGACTCTGCAGAGCTGCAGTTAAAGGGAATGGTTACCTGCTCCCTGCTCTCCTCGAATACCTGCATGAAAAGAAAATGACAGTGCCTGTCGCTGGTAACAATGACTGGGTGATATTATGTGCTGCGCAGTGAAGCAGGTACTTTCCCTGCAGGGCATTTGCTCATGGAATCTGTGCGTCTGCCTCTCACAGTTGAACCCCAAATACAGGTCTTTCTTAAGGGCCAAGGTTGGCCTTTTCTCACGGGCCTCAGCTGTGAGAAGCCAAGGTCTTTTCCTCTTCATCCAGGTCTTCAAGAAGCTCGGAGTTTATTTTGTTGTAAACTGTTAGTCCTTTTCTTTCTTGCCGATCTTTTAAATTTTGTCTTTTTAAAATTTTTTTCATTTCAACCTCATATTCTTTAGTTCTTTAGCTTATTTCATTTTCAAATTAGTAGTGGTTTTGTGATGACACAAATCATCACAAAAAATGATGTGTCCCTCACTATAAAAATATGAATTTCTGGCAAAAACTTGTTTTCTTTTTGAAATTTTATTTCTTTTCTTTTCTTATATTGAAAACAGATTTTTTCTCATATAATATATTCTAATCATAATTCCCCTTCCCCAACCCCGCCTTCCAGTTCATCTCGACCTCCCTACGCTCCCAAATCATCTCTCTTTTCTCTCTCTCTCTCTCTCCCTCTTTCTCATATTAGAAAGCAAACAGGCAATTAAAAACAATAACAAAAAACCAAAATAAGACAAAACAAATAAACAGAAAAGCAAAAGAGTGAAATAAAAAACACAAGAAACACATACAGAGACAAACACATTGACAAACACAGGACTCCCCTATAAGCACAAAATTAGAAACCATAACATCTAAGCGAAAGACCTTCAAGGTTAAAAAAAAGAAAGAAAGAAACTCAAAGTGTTATGAGACAAAACAAACAAGCAAATAAACAAAAAACTGAACGCAAACCTCAAGGAGTACCACTGAGTCTGTTCTGTGTTGCCATCGACTGTGGGCCTGGGCCTGCTCTAAAGGTTTATGTATCCAGTAGACACAGTTGAAGAAGACAGACTTTTTCTTTGAGAGCAGTTGTCAGTTGGAGATAGCTTCTGGATTAGGTCTGCAGGCTGTGGCCACTTCCCCTCTCAGCATTGGAACTTCATCTGGCCTGGACCTGTGCAGGCCCTGTCCATGCTTCTGCGGTCTCAGGGAGTCCGGGTCTCTGTATTTGTCCCTGTCTGCTGCAGGCAGAAGGTTGTCTGATGATTGCTGACCAAGACACAGATCTAGGAGGAAAATAGAGCATCACTAGGAATCATTTTATTGTTCTGTTCCTCTAGCAGAATAGTAGTATTGTTTTTCCCCTAGGTCCATGGCCTACCTTGTTCAAGTTCTTGGTTACCCAAGCAGAGCCAGGCATGGATTCAGTTTCATGGAATGGGCCTTAGATCCAGTCAGTCGGTGGTTGCTTACTTCTGTAAGTTTGTGCCATTATTGCACCAGCATATCTCACAGGCAGGTCACCATTGTAGATCAAAGGCTTTGTAGCTGGGCCGGTGTTTACTTTTCTCCTCTGGTAGCTTGCAGAGTACCTTCTTGTACCAGAAAAACTAGTCAGTGGGGGTGACAGCTGTAATTAGGCAGCAGCTCGACTTTTCCATGTTTAATGAGTTATGTGTAGGTGTTTTCTTCAGCAATAGGGCTTTACCATCAGTTTGCGGCGAGCACTCAAGAATCTTGGCAATAGCCTGGGAGGTTTGAGTATTTCCATGGGGCTAAGAGCTCAATTAGATATCACCCATTCCTGGCACGGAAGGTTTCAGTTGATAGTGAGAGATGGCTCATTAGGGCTTTGTCTCTCCTGTTATCTTGTGATTCTATTTAGATTTTTTTTGTATATGTATATATTTTAAGAAGCTTCTGTTGTATTAGGTTTTCATACCACTTCTCAAATGGCCCTTAGTTTTAACTGTCCTCCTTCATGGTCAATCCCTTATTCTCCTCATTTCTCCCACACTCCATTATTTATTTATTTATTTTGTGTTTTTCAAGACAGGATTTCTCTATGTAGCCCTGGATGTTCTAGAACTTGCTCTGTAGACCAGGCTAGCCTCAAACTCACAGAGACCTACCTACCTCAGCCTCTTGAATGCTAGGATTAAAGGCATGTGCTACCACTGTTTGGCTTCCCCCTCTCCATTTAATCCTAACATTTCTGAAGTCGACCTGAGCAAACAGCATGGGGGATCATGGCTAGGAATAATTATTTCCAGTGATCTGGTTGATTAGGGTATCAGACTAGCCTGGTCTTCTAAGGGGGCTACATATCCAGTTGTGGAAGTATCATTCCTGAACTGTTTTTCCTCTATTTCAGCCATACCTCTACATTGGTAGAATCTAGGGCTAGTCTGCAAAAAGATGCAGGATGACTTGGATAAGTTGATGATTCATCTGGAATTTTCTGAGTCTCTTACACCTCTCAGGAACTGGGTTGTGAAGTTAGAAAATGAAGCACTACCTACCTTTGCAAAGAGTACACGGTTTAGTGAGATGTATATGCATTAATGCAATTTGAATTTACAGAGGGACCAAAGTGATACCTAGAGAGTCAGAAACCTCGAGGGAATGTTCAGAAAAGAGCAGTTTCCTTTGACAAAAATATCTAGAAACACAGATGGACAAAGTAGCATTCATACTAGGTCTGGAACCTTAGTGCCAAAAGTTGGAAAGGACATTTTGGGCCAAAGTTGGAGAGATTTATGACCTGTGTTTGGATGTTTTTCAGTACCTGTGGTCTAGCTTAGCATCAGACACAATACTGGAAATTAATACAAGGTTGTTGGTTAGATTGATGAGATCGGTTTAGAGGTAAGTAGGTAAGTGTTTCTGAATGCAAGTTGGGCTAGATTTTTAAAAGTGATAAAGCTTTGAATCACTGTCCCTTGGAGACAGTATCACGCACTAATGACATGCCTTTGTCCTCACCCTGGACACTTACAAGTTCATGGAGAAAGAGACACTAGGGTTTTGTTTACAGCTGCAGAACAAATCACCACAATTGAGTAGGTTCAAATATTCATTACAGAATCTCCAGGCTGGAAGTCCCTGTACCATTGTCCACCAGTGTCTCAAGAGACAGAAATGAAGAGCTTCTGCAGAGCTGAACCTCATCTAAGTCTTTGGATCTCTGCCTAGTTCATGATTGGGGCAAAAATAATTTTCTAGGGTTTGTAAGATTGAGACCCTGCTCTCTTGCTGGCTGGCAACTAGTGTTAATTTTCTTCTGGTGAACACCATGGGACATTTGCTATAACTTAGGTAATCTCTATGACATGGTGGCATGTTCCTTCATTGCTTTGATTCATCTGTTTTGAGATTAGGGAAGACTCACCCATCATAGCGTTCTTTGTGATTAGCTCAAAATCAACTTGACCTTAATTAGAGCTCTAAAGTTCTTTCAGCCATGCAAAACGTCCTGGCTGAAGGAGGCTGGCCTATCTGTTTCTCAGACCTGCTCTTTTAGAGGAGGTCATTGAACACAGATGCTATGAGTCGGGATTCTATGCAGTCATCTTACAAGCCTGCCTATAGCAGGGGCCATGTGATCACATCTCTGCGTCTTCTAGGCATGACCCAGGGGACAAGGCCAGACATATACTGTTTTAAAAGCCTAGGAGTTACCTGGGTGTAAAAGACAGAAATTAACCTAGAAATTTACTCTAGACGGTGGGTCAAGATGGAAGATCCAAACTCACTCTACCAGTTTTTGCCAAATACTCAAGAAATGTTGGATTCTTGAAAGCATCTTCATGAGTAGTATGACAGGGTTTTCTAGGGAGAATTTTGGAAAAATTATTCCACACATCTTGCATTGAAGGAGACCTCTGAGTTTAATACATGATAATTAAAATGAAACAAATGTTGATGTATTTATAATATATAAATTATTTATGCTATTTCTATTTTAATATTTACTTATAATTTATTACTAAAATTTATGTACTATATTTATAATATCTATTTCTAGCTTATTGTGAGATTCCTTATAGCCTTTGGTATGTAGCTTAATTATTCACTGAGCCGATGGGTGGGTGGATAAATAAATGATTCCATTATTACTAATTTAGTGCATTTATCCACTCATTTCTTAAACTACCCATCCAGTGATTTTTGGTGGTTCACCATTCATCTTGTGTGCATTGACACCCCCTTCCATCCTACAATGGTTGCTGGAGGCAGAACCGACCAGTGATAACCCACACGCCCTGTTTAATAGAACTTCTCAGGCTACACGGCTTTCTGATTCAGCTGTTTGGAGGTGGTGCCAGGAAAACAGAATTTTTATAGTTTTTCTAGCTAGTAAAAGCAATGCAGTTGTGAGCTACTGGCCTAGGAGCTGGGCTGGGAGTCAGACAGCACACCCACGCTTTCCTCATGGCGTTCTTGTTTTATTGGAGGAAGGTATGATATAGATCTGGGATTGCAGTGTTCTAGGGAAAGGAGCAGCTCCAGATAGGAGCAGAGAAAAAAAAAAGAAACAGAGCCAGAAAAGCC
The DNA here is from genome assembly GCA_001685095.1 of Ellobius talpinus. NCBI lineage: Eukaryota > Metazoa > Chordata > Mammalia > Rodentia > Cricetidae > Ellobius > Ellobius talpinus. Next base: position 20,506 of record LOJH01003908.1, read on the forward strand.
CAGAAACAATCAGTAACTGCTATGCCAATTCTGGAATGGAACTGAAGCCTAACTGAAGCTGTGTCCAGTTCTTAGGTGCAAAAATGTTGCACACACCGTTTTGTTCTGAATCCAGTTTAACTTGGGGGAAATGCTGTTTAATCTGGCTCCAAGCTTCTGCTTTCCAGAGTGAGGAGAAAATACAAGGGACTTGGTTTGGAACGATGGGAGCGAATGTTGCCAGCCTCAAGAGCATAGAGAGTAGGCTCAACTCACAAAAGAAACAATTTGAAAGGCTACATGGTATGGCATGGACTTTCACTTATCATGGTGCATTGTTTTCATGATTTCTTTTTTTTTTTGCTAAATCAGTAAATTATAGATGTTTTTACTCTGGGATGTAAAATGAGTAATTTATTTCAACATAGTACTGTCTTAGTTAGGGTTTCTGTTGCTTCAACGAAACCCGATGACCAAAAAGCAAGTTTTGAAGGAAAGGGTTTATTCAACTTGCACTTCTATATTGCTGTTCATTGCCAAAAGAAGTCAGGACAGAAACTCAAAACAGGACAGGCTCCTGGAGTCAGGAGCTGATGCAGAGGCCATGGAGGGGTGCTGCTTACTGACTTGCTTCCCATGACTTGCTCAGCAGATTTCTTATAGAACCCAGACCACCAGCCCAGGAATGGCACATTGCACAATGGGCTGGGCCCTCCCCCATTGATCACTAATTGAGAAAATGCCTTACAGCTGGATCTCATGGAGGCAGTTCCTCAACTGAGGCTCCTTCCACCCTGATGACTCTAGCTTGTGTTGTATGGACATAAAACCAGCCACTCCAAATACTGTAGCCATTATTTGGGGTTGGTGGTGGGTTGGTGGTGGTCATACAACATCATATTACTTATCATAAATACACTGTCATGGTTAATCTTTATTGCCAAATTGATTGCATTTAGAATCAATCATCTAGAAGGCAAACCTCTGGGATAGCAGTAAGGGTTCTTCCAGAAATGAGAGGGCTGGCCTGCCTTGCATTTCGGTGCCACCATCTCTTGGACTGGTAAAAGGCAAAAAGAGCAAAGAAAATTAACCACCAACTGGTACTTCTCTCTCCACTTTATGCAAGATTCAATATGACACTCCACCCCTTTTTCCTGCCTCCATCCCTTAATTCCTGCAAACCATGAGCCAAAGTATAGCCCTCCTTGATTGCTTAAATTGCTTTTGCATAGTATTTTGTCAGAGCCATGAGAAAACTAACCAATAAAATGCATGTAAAATTTTTTTGTGTGAGTTAGGGTCTCCCTGTTGTATAATCTAGACTTGCCTCAAACTGGATATGTGATCTTGATTCTTCCTGTTTCCGCCTCCTGATTGTACAGCCAGCTAGTCAAATTCATTTGTAACAAGAAAGGGGAATTATATCTCACCTTTCTTTTTTACTTCATAAGTGTATATCTCATAGAATTTCCTTTCTATCATGCTAATCCCTAACCCTTACCGAGGCCACCACTTACTCTAATTTATGTGTATCCAGGCAGTATCTGGGGCTAAATGTTTTGAAATAACACCCCTCTCTTCACTAGAAATTCTAACTCTTACTAGAGTTGTGTACAGTTGGATAATCTAGGCTTATTATTCCCAGTTTGCAGATGGTGATTATTTGCACAGAGACTCTAAGACCCACTCCATCCATGGCCACCCACATGGGACTGAATGTCAACTTATGTTGTCTTTCCTGACCCAGAGGCTTTTGGAAAATGTTTCCAGAGTCAATGTATTTGACTGCAAAGCTTCCCAGTTCCCTTACCTGCTGCGTCACCTTCTGGAGTCCTGCTCTATGTCTGTGTTGGGATTCTCCATCCTATCCTTCCAAATATATTCTCTGTTAGTGTTCCTGACTCACAAGCTAAGGTGCTAAGTTTAAAGACGTTCCTTATCCAGGACACATTGTGGAGCCTGATGAACATAGAGGAGCCAAGATATGTGGGATCAGGAAAATGGGATCTGATTATCTGGTTCTTTTCCCATTATCTCTTTGACATCCACATAAGAGGAGTGTTGAGGAAGAATTAGATTGCTTTAGAATGACAGCAGAGTCCAAGTGGTTATATCATGAAGTCTGCTATGATGTCAGAGACATAGGAGACTATCAGGAACCCACGTTTCCCAGGTCTCAGAGCTACACAGTCATTGACCTGGATTCTGGGAGTTTTGAGTTCCTGGAGTCTTGTGGAATGACAAACGCTAGCATGTGTTTGAGAATTTCCTGGCTTCTGTGTCGAAAAGAGAGTTACCTGGATCCCGAAGGTGAGTAGAATGACCCCCGGTTTTGAGTGTCTCACCCGAGAAGGGCCACAAGTGTGACAGTGAATTGTGATTGCTATGTTGAGGGTGTCAGTAAAGCTCTCGTAGCAATTCAGAAGGAGCAAGGTCCTTGTGCTTCACAGTTTTGGCAATGTAAGAAGTTATAAAAACCATAGGTTTGGGACGTGACATTTCCCACCCAGCCTCCACATACTTTCCTCTTTTATTTCATCTCACTTGATTTCAGATATAAAATGTCTGCGAAGGTCAGGATGGCTAGAGCTTGGAGGAACTGGACAGTTGGAGAAGCTGCTTCTTAACAGGCTGTTAGTTTTCTAACGTCCTTGCTTCTTGTAAGAGCTGCAGACACCATCAAATATACTAGAAGAAACACTGTTCCAAAAAGCTGAGGAACATCTACTCTGTCCCTCTCAGAGATGAGACATCTTCCTGTAACTCACCAGAATTCTTAGTTCAGCTGTTCCAACACAAATCTATGAAGCAGCGTGGTGCGATTCTCCTGCCTTCCAAGATGCTCTCTGAGTGAATGATGATGTTGCATATACATCTTCCTTGTGCCGCTGGCCTGTCTTTCCACAGCTCTGTGAGCCATCTCCCACGTTGTGGGATTGAAACAGTTTCACATTTTATTGGTGGATGTCTTAAGGAGATCTGGCTTGAAGTATGGCCTGGGGCCCTCTACCCTGAAATTCATCTTCTCTTCTCTCTGGTCAGATGCCAGCATCCCTTGGGGGCTGAGAAAGCCTATCCAATATCTCAGGCACTCAATATTATGTGCTGCTTGCTTCTTTTCTTCTTGCATATCTGCCGGTTTCCTTCCCCTTCCTGGCTCTCCACTCCTCTATCTCGCCCACTCTTGCACTTTGCCACCATCCTATCTCTGCTTGTCTCTCCGTATCCAGCTGCTCAACCTGTGATGAGTTATGCTCTTCAGGCATTTCCAGAAAAGCTAAAATAGCATTTTAATAGGGGGAAAGGCTTATGCAAGCAACCTTTACGAAAAATGTTGAGTTCTTGGGGCACCCCCAAATGGGATTCTGACAATTGATTCCTTTTTTTTTGACACAGGAAAGTACACAGAAAATTTAGAAAATGTGAATAATGAACAAATCATTTTACAAAATGCCATTTACAAAATCAAAGCTGCCACAAGTCAGTTTCTTCTTATTCCGTTTGATTCTAACAGTTTGAAAAAAAATATGTAAAATAAAATATAAAATCAAGCGAGCCCAAAATTTCGTGACACATGAAAGATAGAAATTAATTTGAGCAAGTGGCAAGGAGCTTGAGATGTCCAAATTCCAATGTTCCTGTCTCATGGCCCCTTGAGAGCTGCTCATGGAGCGCGGAGACTGGGGGGGTTGTGCTTGATTTTATTAAAACTAAAAGTTCTCTTAAAAAATCTCTGTAGAATTTGCTAGAGTTCTGATCCTCAAAGTCTGCCTTTGAACATACCAGTTAACCTGCTTGTCTATGTGAAACATAGACGTGCACAGAGCTGTGAGGGATTTTTGCGTGGTTGAATTTGATGAGGTTTTTTTTTTCCATTTTCATAGCCTACTTCTTCTTAAATAACAAGAAGTCCAATTTGTGTTGAGATCCAATTGTAGAGATAGATACATAGACAGGAGAGCAGAGAGGCAGAGGCAGACAGACAGAGAGATGGACAGGTAGTTGACACTTGAGAAAAATAAGTTCTTGGAGTAAGGTGACATTTGCACCCTCGATCATCTGGGACTTATTTTAAGATATTATTATTTTTCTTATTATTATTACCTTAATATATTTTATTAGGTCACAGAAATTAATATTTTGAGCTAAATATCCAATGAACTACAGCAAATCATAAGCCCTTGTTGAGCACCATTTATTGAACACCTATTCTGATTAAAAGTGAGTGTTCTGGTTTCTTAGAATCATGATTATAAATCAGAGCATTTTGTGAAAATCAACTTTGTACCCAGCATGACCGTATATGGGATTTTGTGAGCTCTCCATCCCCATCTTGTGTGGCGTAATTTTATTCAGAGTAGTGAATCAAGAAAGGAGAAGCAACTGCGGTCCAAAGGGGAAAACCTCTCGTCCAGGGCTCCCAGCCTCTAGTGCACTGATATTGAGGACTTAGGGAAGTACAGGTAGAAGTGGTTGTCATGTGAGGCAAGAGTGCATGGGATCCAGCAGGCCCAGCTCAACCTATCTGAGTAATGAAGTCTGAAGTAGTGATTTGGTTCTTATTTCAGTCTGCCACACAACCATCAGATTAGGCTGTAGTGTTGTTTAAGAAAAATCCAATAATGAGAAACCTAATTGGAAAAATCAGTGGCACCAACAGAGGGGCTCTTCCTGACACTCATAGATTTTACACACACACACACACACACACACACACACACACACACACACACAC
>LOJH01003909.1:14340-26901 GCA_001685095.1 Ellobius talpinus
GGTGCCCTCTTCTGGCCAGCAGGCATACACACAGACAGAATGTTGTATACATAAAAAAAGCTAGTCTGGGTCTGTGCTCAAACACAAACTATATATTATATTATAGGGGTAGATTATAGGGGCACAGATTGTGAAGCTGGTTTGAGTTGGAGCCCAGAAATCTGAAATTTTTTTGTGCCCCCAGCTAATTGCTACCTATGATCGAGCATGGCTGACTGACCCTCCAGATCTGAAGAGGATTGGCTCTCAATGGTGACTAAAATCTGTGATGCTCAAGCCTCTATATAATGTGATGCAGTGTTTGCATGTAGCCTAATATATGTCCTCCAACTGATGCTGTAAGTCACCTCTATGCCTTACTACAGCGTAAATGTTATATAAGAAGATGCACTTATAGGGGATAATGAAGAGGGGGAAGGTCCGAGCATGTGCAGTGTAGACACAACCATCCTCGGCCCAACTACACAGCACGTAAGAACAACATCCAGCTGGAGCCTTCATCAAGTACTTTCTCAGACAGATCAATTTTCAGGACAAAAAAATACATATAAAAGTGGCAGGAACCCCTTTACATTTTGCCTGTCTACATCTGGTTCTTGGGAACACATTGCCCTCCACCAGCTGTACCAGCTTGACAGTTGGTTAAAGCAAGCTAATCCCTGTGCACACTCAAGTTTGCAAAGTACTCCTCAAAATGATGGAGAGGCACTAAAGGGACCAGGGCAGCAATGAGTGACAGTTTTGTAAAGGCCTTTGTGTTTCTTCAGTGTTCCAAGACTTCCCAAGTTTTGACCTTCCCGGTGCCTCATTGTTCAAATTCCCTTAAGATCAATAGCTGTGTAATTACCCTCTCCAACTCCACCCTTTAAAGGGCTAATTTGAGAAGGCTTCAATTTCTTACAACCGGTTCTTCCTAGCTGGTAACTTTATAGTTAATAATTCTGAATTGGAATATTAATGTTATTTTAATATTTACATTATATCAGAATACACACACATATCACTTAGATATATAATTTCCAGCAAATATGAGTTGCTCCCCATGCTCCCCAATACTGTCCAGTCCTCTCTCCTCTTCTTTGGACATTCCAAATGACAGATAAGAAGTCCCTAGAATGAACTGGCTTAGGATTAGTGTCCTCTATCTGGCCTTTGAAAATCAAATGAGTAGCAGGAGGGGCATAAGGAAACAAAGAGCCTATTTAGCCATTTCGTCCCTCAGGCTAGATTCACTTGCAAGGTTTCTCCTGTATTAGAGGACAGGAAGTGGATTAATAGTCCGACCATATCCGTATATTTGTTATGATCCGTATAGCAATCATGTCCATCCCAGACTCGTGGTTTGAATGTTTGGTCACCAGCCGGGGAAGCTAATTTTGGAGGTTTCAAAATCTCTGGGAGCTGGGACCTAGAGGGAAGATGTAAGTCACTGGGCCAGATGCTTGGGATCACTGTTTCCTTCTTGCCTTCCTCCCCCAACCCCTCTCCTTCCTGTCTGACGTGAACTCCTCTTTCTGCTGCACATTCTTGCCACCATATTGTTTCGCCAAGCACAAGCCCAAGTGCCCATGGGCCGAATGCTCTGCAACCATCAAGCAAAATAATCGCTACCTTCTTTAATTTTTTTTTAAATCTGCTATCTATCTGGTCACCTCAATGAGAAAAGTCACCAATACACCTCTGTGATGAGTAATGTCAACTGTCAACCTCATGACATCTAGAATTATCTGGGAGATGAGTCTCTGGGCATCCGTTTGAGGGATGACCTTGGTGAGGTTAGTTAATGGAGGTGGGAAGACTCACCCACCCACCACAGTGGTACCATTCCGTGGGATGGGGTTGGATGATGAGCTGAGCAAGCATTCCCCACTCTCCATGCCTTGATGACAGATGTAACGTGGCCAGCTGCCTCAAGTTCCTGTGATTATCCCACTATGATAGATAGAGCCCTGGAATTGGGATAATAATAAACCCTTCCTGCCTAAGTTGCTATTATCTGAATATTATATCAATATAACTAGAGAAGTAACTAAGACAGCTTCTTAACAATCATTACCATCCACACCCAAAGGTGATGTAGTAGTGTAATCCCTGTGAACTTTTCTACCCACATCTTCCCCAAAGGCACCCCAATTTTGTATATGCACAAGTGAACAGGTTACTTTTTTTTTCTAACATAGCTTTGTTTCAACTCTGTAACCTCTCCTCTTAGAGTGCAACCCCCAAGCCTCTTCGATGAAGAACCCCCAAACCACTACTGAAAATGAATGCCTAGATAACCAAGACTGGACATCTGTGTCCTGTAGTTGAACCTGCAGTCACCAGCCAATTAAAAACTGTGCCATTTTCCTTGGAAGTAGATTGGGTGGACCGTGGTGTGAGCCACAAGGCACAGATGCAATCAGTTTCGTTCCCCAGAAATCAATCGCCTTTTTGTCAGGATCTCATGTCTTGGAAAGGAGAGAGATGGAGGAGGGAAAGTAGTCGGTCTTCCTAAGAACTCCTAGGAGGAGGAGCAGTGGGGGAGGGGGGCATGGCTTGCTTCCTTCCCTATGAGGAGGATTCCACCACGTTTGAATATCACTGCGCACGATGAACAATATTCCCTCACCTGGTTTTCATCAGGACCCTTTCAGAAACCCTGGGAGGAATCCAGGGCAGAACAAGCAAAGAAACAGATTTCATGATGGCAAGCCACGCCCAAAGGTCTGAGAAGTGGGACAGACCTCTGTGGCAAGGCGAGCTGACATCTCTGTATTCCTAAGGGGGTGCATCGTGACCCAGCCTCATTTCCTGTGGGTCGGGGGAGGACACGTGTCATTCCCGATCCTCTGAGCACACACTCAAATGTCCGCTGTCATAACTATATGATCTTGAATAAATTCAAAAAAAATGAATACCGGAAGCAGTTTGCCAAGTCCCTAGCCTGCGCCCAGTGCTTTTCCACCCACTTCTCCTGAAATGGAAGACTGTGATGTGGAAAGGAGATGACAGTCTGAGGATGACTCCATGCGAGACAGGACTGCCTTTCCCGAAATGAACCCCCTTCACCTGGAATCTAGTTCTCCCTAATTTTTTGGTTCAAAACTTTGCAGTTAAAATGAGTGTTCTTTGCCAGAGCTTCCTGCAATGCCCCTCCCTGTCTGCAGATGCCTACCTCTTAACAGGACAGCGCTGTAGAACCCTGCGACCCTTCTTTCAGGTCGCCTTCTCCCACAGCTACAGACAGAGCAGAGCAGGAGCGGAGACACAGAAGAGATGCATGAAAGAACGCTTAGAAGACCAAAGGCTTTTCATTCTTTTGAATGAAGATGACCCTTAGAAGCAGAGGATGCCATGTGAAAGAGGAGATAGGTGGGTGTACAGAAAGAAGAGAAGCTGTTCCTTGGGTTCCCAGCTCCCAGGGGGAGCCTTGAATCTGAGATATTTGTGTACTGAGAGTCCTTCTTCCTCGCCATCTTACGGTCTTTCATCTCTTCCTTTTCCTTTCTTCTCTGCTCCCCCGCTTTCTCACTTCCTTCCCGCTGTGTGCCAGGGGATAACTGCACGTGGACAAGAGGTGGGGATGGCACCAGGGAAAAATAAGGATGTGGTTCATGATTCCAGGCAGAGGATGGCAAAGAGGAAAGGCCAGATGGCACCCGAGACCTCCTGGCACTCTGACAGTGACCCCAGATATATATACCATGGCTTTGAGACCCGTTCACCAAAACAGCAGTGTAATTTCCCATCTTAAAATACTAGCTCCTATCATCACAACATGATCAGAAGGTGTGCTTTCTGTGTTTCATTTAGCAAATTGCTTCACACTCTGGACGAAAAGTCTGTGGTCTTGACAAGAAAGGTGTCTTGCAGAATGCTGCGCACAGTTACACACAATCACATTTGAACAACCCCCGCTCTCCAGCCCACAGTGTTTAATGTGGTACCCTCTCTCTCCCACACACAGCTACACACAATCACATTTGAACAGCCCCCGCTTTCCTGCCGTAGTGTTTAATGTGGTACCCTCTTCCTCCTGCACACAGTTACACACAATCACATTTGAACAGCCCCCACTCTCCAGACCACAGTGTTTAATGTGGTACCCTCTCTCTCCTTTGGCTGTCTTTCCATACTAGACCCAAAGGACGAAGTTGGCCTGATTATTGTTTTGCAGATGGAGAAATGAGCACAGGAAGGCCTTCATCCCTTCTGCCCACTCTCCTAGGATGGAGTATACTCTCTAAATATCTATGCCCTGCCCACTCTTCATTATAAATTGAAATCCCTTTCTCTGAAATGTTCTGTAGTCTCCCATGTTGCCAGTGGTTGGTCCCTCCTTAGAATTTCTCCCATTTCCACTAAGGCTGCTTATGTCCTCTTGTGATGGCTGACTTCCTATAATGGGGACTGAGTACATTGGTCCCTTATGGCAGTGGTTCAAAAGATGCCAGCATCTCTGAGGACAGAGGCTCGGTGCCTGAAGCTGTGATTGGATTAAACCCTAACTACTTCACTGTGTGATCTTTTTTAAAAATGTGTTTCTGTATTTTCACAGATTTGGCTTGCAAAGATTTTATTTTTTAAGGAAACTCAACAAACCCTCCTTGGCTTTTGGTGATGATTAAGTGAGAAATACAATAAAAGATTGGGAAGATGGTTAGCCAGTCAAGTGTTTGTCTTGCAAGAATGAGGACCTGATTTTGATCCCCCAGAATGTACTAAAAAATAAATAAAACAAATGATAACTAGACATTGAAAAAGCTGGGCGTGGTGCTGTGCACTGTCACCCCTGCTGGCCAGGCAGGCTAGCCTACCTGACAAGTCCCAGGCCAACGAGAGACCCTGTCTCAAAACAATAACAAAAACAAACAAACAAGAAAAAAGTCCAAGGTGGATTACACTCAAGAAACAATAGCTGAAGTTGGCCTCTGATCTCTAAATCCAGGCACACATGCATGCTTGTACACATGTATACACATAAACATGCACACATAAACACACAGGAAACAAAGGAAACTTAGAAAAGAATCTAATCTCAGAGCACCATTTTTTAATAGAGGCCTGCTTGCCACATATAGCCCAACCCTAACAAAACTCCTCCTCAAGGGATTCCCCCACAATAGGTGCACACCAAAAGCTGGTGGGAGGATGTATTAGCCCCGAGGATAGGTAATAAGAAGCCAGTTGTTCAGAAGTGATTTTGCTTTGTTCTGTCTTGTTGAAATAGGATTTTCGTGCATCCTAGACTGGCTCTTCACTAGTCCTGTAGCTCAGGATGGCATTGACCCCTTCATCCTTCTGCCTCCACATTACAAGTACTAGGATTACAGGAGTGTGCCGCCAGGCCTATCTTGAAGTGATCTGAAATGAGATAATGGTCATTATTATCCAACCATTTTATCTTTTCTCAGACTAAATTGATCTAAACAGTTATCAAATGCAATCAGACTTGTGAAATTTCTGCTGAAGGTATTTTAGTGGAAAGTTTTACTTGCAGAAACTTGGAACACTGTTCGACTAGACCCTGGAGGAAACAAAGACATTGGGATTGTTGTAGTTTGGAAGAATCTATTGGGAAATCGGATTTTTAAAAAATGAATCACTGCTGATCTTGGACACACATGAATATTCAAATTCTTGTTGGGAGATTCCTATTTGTAACCTCGTAACTTTATGTGAAAGAAAATTTTAGAGATTAGATTGTTAAACATTCTCCAACTGCCCACACGTGAAAAAAAACATGATATGAAAAAAGCTATCCTATCCACTGAATGAATACGCTAAAATGTTAAGTTTTGACAGCTAGTCAGTCAGTCAAAATAATTACCTATGTTCAAGCATAAACATAAAATCTATAATAAACATAATTTCGAAACAGGCCAATACTCAAGAGTAAGTGTTTTCCCTTTCAAAATATAGTAGTGAGGGACTGGGGAGCTAGCTGGGTCCGTAATGTAGCTCTTCTTCCCCAGCACCCATATGAAAGGCAAGTGTGGAGGCATGCATTTGTAATCTCAGCACTGGGAGAACAGACAGGAGGGTCCCTACGGCCCAGTGGCGAGCCAGACTAATCAGTGAGCCCTAGGTGCCAGGGAGAGGTTGTCTAAGAGAACAAGGTGGATGGCTCCTGAATAAAGGCACTGGAGGTGGGCCTTTGGCCTCTACACACATGCCCATGGATGTGCACCGCACATATACAAACACATTAGCACACACACACATACACTGCATACATACGAAATACACTAATCAGAAAGATCTGGTCACACCTGCCTATAATCTCCGCTCCCTGAGTGTCTGAAGCATGGGGATCACGATGAATTCGAACCAGCCTCTTCTACATAGTGAGATACTATCTTAAAAACAATAAAACAAAAAATAATGAAAAATTTAAAACATTATAACTAATTTTTTTCAATTCATTATATTTATCTTACTACCATGATTTTTTTTAATAAGACAGTCAATTGAAGAACCAAATTATGGCTTTCTAGCCAATAGTATTACTTTTTTTGGTTTTTCGAGACAGGGTTTCTCTACGTAGCTTTGGTGCCTGTCCTGGAACTAGCTCTTATAGACCACGCTTGGCCTCGAACTCATGGAGATCCGCCTGCCTCTGCCATCCGAGTACTGGAATGAAAGGCGTGCTCCACCACTGTCCGGCTAGTATTAATTTTTAAAAGTTGCAACATTACTAAAAATAATTACACTAGACAGATAGAGGAGAGGAAATTAAAAGCTAGCTGCTTTCCAAACAATGCTGGGTACTCCCTTGCTGTGGAAATTCATTCTTTGACAAGACCTCCAACATACCCCACAGAATTTTGGAAATAAAGCTCAATTAAGGTGATATCTCTGGCAAGGAGGTGTATTGCTTGCAGCTTCTTATTAAATTTCTGGCCCTTGTCCATTTTCAGAAGTCTGAAAGGAGATAGATATTTCCATCCTCAGGACCTCCTGTCCCATGGTAGAAGGTTTCTCCACATTAACACTATTGACATTTAAGGTTAGACAATTTATTGGGGGGAACTGCCGTGAGCACCATAGAATGTTCAGCTACATCCCTGGTGTCCCCCACTAAATACGAGTAGTACTTCCCCCTTGACTGTGACAACAGGATTTCCCACCAGAAATCACCCAGTTGAAAACCACTGCAAGAGACTGAGTTCCAGCATAGCTTTGTTGAAACGGTTCCTTTGGTGTTGTTGAACTTGGCTAATGCTCCAACTGCTCTTGAGCGCTCCTCTTCTTCCCCCCGTCCCCTAGAAAGGGAAAATAATAACCTCTATTATGATTTGATGTAAAGTTTACAAAAGAAAACATACAGGGACGTGATGTGTACAGCTGCATAAAGTCGTTATGATACACAGGTTAAGAACTGGATGTAGCAACTCAGTTGTGGGGGCAAATGAATCTCTTCAAAAGATCGATAGCTGATTTCGTTATTTCAGTCTCTCAAAACTCAATTGTCCAGTTAAAGGTAATTTCTTCTTTTCTAAATTAAAATAGCTTCTTCCGCTCAACACAATCCCCTTGAGATCAATTCAAAGGTCAAATGTTCATGATTTTTCTCTCTTTGGCATCTTTCTCAAGGTTGCCTGTTGGGGTCAGGTGTAACTTATCAGTCCTATGATAGGGAATGGTAGAGTTGCAAACCCCATGTTGGCCCCCAGGTCTGTGCTAGTCTCCGGGATATTTGAGACTGGGTTCATAGCGTTCATCTTGTTCTCCAGAGATTCATGGGCCTTCCCAGACATGGCCTCTAGGAGTGGAATCTCTGCATCCTGAAGCCACCTTATGGATCACCTAGCCTGTTCTTGTCCTTCATTTCTTTCAGCTTTGGTGTCCCCCCTATATCAACTAGAATCTGCACATATTAGCATATAGGACTTCAAGCCAACTTATCCAGACACTTTCCCAGCCCTTATGCTGCTGCCTTGGGGCCTTCGTGGAAGCTAAACAGGGTGGACCAAGGACTCTCTTTAGGTCAGGTGGAAGTGATTTTTCTGTTTCCTCACCTGTGTGGTCCTGCACATCACCCTTTCTTCCTTCATACCTGTTCCATTCTGAACCTCCTCAGAACTACAACCACTACCACCCCTCCCCTGTTGAGCAGGGAATTTCTTTACCTTTTCATTTTGAGTCAAGGTCGCATCACGGAGCCCTGGATAGCCTTGAACTCACAATGCTCCGGCCTCCACCTCTCAAGTGCTAGCGATCCAGCAATGCACCATCATGGTTTTTCCCACTGTTCTAGTTTTCTTTCTGTTGTGACAAAATTCAAACCAGAAGCAACTTAGGGAGGAAAGGGTTTATTTGGCTCATCCTTCCAGGTCACAGTCCATCACCGAGGGAAGTCAGAGCAGAACTCAAGCAGGAACTTGAAGTAGAAGCCATGGAGATTCACTTGCTGACTCACTTGCTGGTTAGCTTTTCTTATCCAGACCAGGAGAGCATGCCTAGGGAAGGTGCTGCCCATAATTGGTTGGGCCCTCCTGCACGAATTAGCAATGAACCCAATGTGATATGGATAGTCCCTCAGCCGAGACTCCTTTTTAGGTGACTCTGGGCTATGTCAAGTTGACACCTGTAATTAAGTAGGGCATTCCTTTAACAATTTATCTATGCTAATCTAGGAAACATTTTGTTGTTGTTCCTTTCAAGGGATAGCAGATGTATCCAAAGATTGATGTCCATTTCAAAAACACGCATAGAGTTATGGTGAGGGTTCATGGCCAGGTGATAGGAAGAATTCTGTGAAAATGAAAAAGAATGTTCCACATTATCTTCAGACTTCTGCCAACTGTCCTCCCACGCGCAAATAGTCTATTGCCCTTGAAAATCCAAACCCACCCTCAGAGAGACTGCAGCTTGAGCTTTGAAAAACCTCTTGCTTTTCCGAGCTGTCCTGCCTCTACCCCCTTTCTTCCACTGTCATCTGCCATCTCCCTGGATTGCTTTCCTGTGTGGACTGTCCCTGGGAGGAAGCACTTGGGTGAGCAGAGGGCTTGCTGATGGTCTTCTTTTCTGGGGAAGCCAGACTGATACAGCTGCACTGGCAACCAGTGTTTCCAAGGAGGGTCGCCAAGCATGTGGGGCCTCTCCTGAGAGAGCTCAGACAACATTTCGTCATGGAAAAACCATTCAAGTCTGTTTCTTCAGAACCACCAGAGGAGGCCAGGGCAGACTCCAGGACTTTTTTTTTAACCAGCCGCAGGAACCTCCAAAGCAACTCCCACAGCTCTGTCAGCAGTTGCCTTTGGAAATTCAGATCCTCCAACCTGTTCAGGGCCAACTTTGCATTCCTGGTGGTGCCCCCCAAAATTATGCTACAGGCATGTGATACACACATGCATGGGAGCACCTCCCCTTGGCCTTGGTTTAGAAGCTTGGATTTGTATAATGGAACTTCCTCGGCCACATAGACTAAAATAACTCTGGAATCCCTTTTGGGGTAGATTTTAATTAGGGAAGACGTAGCACTTAAATTATGCTTATTACTTTCAGTTGCTTGTACAGATTGTGGATTAAGAAAAGACCACAAGAGTCATGAGAACTGTATTTTTTTTAATGGGATGGATCTGGTAGGGGAAGAAAATTCTCCTCCGTGCCAGGATCCTGGGCAACGGACATCATACTCATTATCTTACCTGGTCAAGAGGAGAGAGTCTGAGCAACTGATCTAATGGGGAACTTCATTCTTCTGGAGCTGTCAGGGAGCATGCCCTTAGCATAACAGTGACTTGTCCCTGCCGCCACCGTTCACCTGGTATGCTGGCTGGCTATTAACAGCAGGGATAGGATGGGGCCTATGTGCACCTGAATGAACGGTGAGCATGATGGAGGTGTTCAGAGGGAATCAGACGTGTAAGGAGTATTGACACATGGGAACACGGTCTGAGCCACAGACTTCATTTTTGAGCCGCTTGTATTATATAGTTCCACTATCAGTGAATGACTATCATTTTGCCAAGACTTAAAATTTGGAAGGTATTTCTTTAAAGTTCCTTTCCCCTGCCTTTCTTTCCTAACTCTTGATGAAAACATATTTCAGCCTACAACTATAATTTTAGTCAAAATTCTTAAGCCACCTGACTTTGTATTTCTGTGTGTGTGTGTGTGTGTGTGTGTGTGTGTGTATGTGAGTGTGTCCTTGTGTATCTGTGTCCATACATAGCTGGAAGCCAGAGGGTAACACTGGGCATCCTCCTCAATTGCTCTCCTCTTTAGTTTTTGAAACAGGGTCTCCCGCTGACCACTGAGCTTGCTGAGGTAGCTAGACTGGCTGGCCAGCAGGTCCGAGGGATCTTCTAGTCTCTGCCTGCTGTGTGTGGCATGTACCCCGCTTTTAAATTGAAATCTGGTCCCCATGTTTGTGTTACAAGCACTTTACCAAGTGGGCCGTCTCCCCAGGCCCTCCTGACTTTGACAGGTCTTTAACAGTCATGTGACTATATTACTGCCTCTGCTTGTTTTTTCTAAGGGTTATAGACCTATGCAACCATTTTTCCTTTCTCTGTTTCTCTGCTACAGAATTGTGGGGTCTCAGATGTATCTATCACATGCCTTTTACCATAACCATTCAACAAGGATTTGTTCATTATCTCTTGCCTGTTAGTCTGGGATGACAGGGATGGAGCAGTGAACGGTAATGAAGAGGCAGGGAGGACAGGCAAGCGGATGAACAGGATGATTTCAGATCATGATGAAAACTGTGCAGAGACTGGACGAGAGCGGAGCTAAAGGCTGTGATGAGGAGGAGGAGGTCAACAGTCAGGAGAGATTCTCAAAAAAAAAGAGCTTTTAAAACTGAGACATGATTCATGAAGGGAAGACACCATGCCTCCATCTGAGGAAAAAGGAGAGAAGGCAGGAAGTGCAAAGAGCCTGGATGCAGGGGTGGACACATCACTGCGCTTGGTGGGATGTAGAGGGGTCCAGCACAGGGGCAGAGAAGAAGGCAGAGGCCAACGCATGGAAGAGGTTATGGGGCCATGGTATGAAGCTCGGGTTTTACTCTAAAGGCAGTGAAAATATTTGGAAAGTTTTAACAGAAGGGAGGCTTGCTCTGGTTTACATTTTAAAATAGTCCCTCTGGCTGCCATATGGCGAATGAATTAGAACGAGGCTTGCACGCAAGTTGAGTGGAATAGTCCACGGCAGAGGTGAGGGTAGCCTGGACTGCAGGTAGTGACATTATGGAAAGGCCTGAACCAAACAGGTAAGTACGAGAATAGGAAATAGTGTCCAAGCCCGCTGAACCATCTGCTCCAGGCGTACTCTACGCCCGTGTAAATATGCCTGAATCTCCCCACCCAGCCCACCAACAGTGCTTTCTGCTAGATGGCCTGGTCAAGGAGGACTGCTAATGTCTCCACAGTAACATAGTGTGGGCCGTGATGATGTACCAGCATCTCAGACATCCACCTTCCTGGAACGTGGGTCACAGAATAGGCCATAGGAGGCCACCAGAAAAGGGCAGGGGGGAAAAAAAGAGCTGAGAGACACTGAACTCCTTCTTGTGGAGCATCTGACCCCAAAGAAGTTTGGAGAAGACACAGGCAGGCAGTAAAGAAGAGGCCCATGTCCATCAAAGATTGACAATGCGGATGACAGCAGAAGGGAAAGAGATGGCAGACAGATGGTGCTGAGCACAAGGAGGCGGTGCTGAGCACAAGGAGGCGGTGCTCAGCACAAGGAGGCCAGCGACTTGGACTTTCCGATGAACTTGAGGGTGTATGTTTCCTGCAGTGAGATCCTGCAGCAAAAACCTCAAAACCCCTCTTTTTCTATAAATTCACAACTCCCCTGCAGGTAAGAATACAATTTCCAAACATTTCTCTGAGTTCTATGTTGTCCAGACGTCCTGGGAACATCAACGCTGTTCTACCGAGGGTCTCACTATTGCATCACATTATATGTTACATCCTGTTGTAATCCTTTCTCTATAGGTCTGCCTTCTCCATGGGAGAATGGCCTCCTTGAAAGGGGTCTTATTTGCTTTCGCAGCCTTGGGCTATACCCAAGGAACTCTTTTGCAGTAGGCAATCCACAAAAAGCTGCTCGACAGTTAGCTATATGACATTCCTGAAGAACCAAAGGATTGTTCTTAATCTCTGTTGGTTACAGATGCTTTCAAGAAAAATGATGGTAGCCATGAATCCTTTCCTCCAGAAGAACCAATACATAAGAGAATGCTTCCTTCCAGGCATGGTGGTGCATACCTGTGATCCCATCACTCAGAAGGCTGAGGCAGGGGGATGTCGAATTTGAGGCTAGCCTAGGCTGTATGCATAGAACCTTCCTCCCAGTAGATAGCAATTAACACAGAGACCCACTCCTGACCAAGGTATAAAGAATAAGAGACTGTGGAGTGCCTGACCCTAAATGGGACATCTACACACACATCCTCATGGCTCAGGGATCATCTCAAAAGAAGGGGCAGAAAGGTTTAAAATGACTACAAAGGGACAGATGACTCCAAGATTGGTTTCCAGACACAATAGGGCATATGAACTCACAGTGGTTGTGACAGTGTACACAAGACCAGTGCAAACTCAAGGCAAAAAAAAAAAA
>LOJH01003909.1:26936-37674 GCA_001685095.1 Ellobius talpinus
GAGAGAGAGAGAGAGAGAGAGAGAGAGAGAGAGAGAGAGAGACTGTCTTCTTTAAAGGATATGACCCCTGGTAGGTCAACCATGCCTTAGGGCAGACCCCATACCCAAGAGTATTTGGACAACACAAATTGTACTTGATGAATTTTAAAGAAAGAGGAGGGGAGAGAGGAGGACAGGGGAGGGGAGAGGAGAGAGGACAAAAAGTTAAGTTGGCAGGAAGATATGGGATCTGTGGCAAGTTGGGTGAATATGATGAAAATAGTTTGTATGAAATTCTCAAAGAGTTAGTAAAAATACTATTTAAAAATAATTTCTTCTTGTATCTAAAGACTCTGTCTCCCCATAGATGGGTTGTTTATTCACAGTTATTGTCTCAACATCATTGAGTTTAATTGCCAGCTCGGGTCATGTTCTTTCTAAATTGTTGCTATCGTGAGTCACATAACTGAAACTGTCTTGTAACGGAAATTGGCAAGGTTCTTTCACGAACAATATGACACTTAGGATGTTTCTCTTCACTATCAAGTCAAATTATTAAGATACGTAATGCCAAAAAACTAAGCACAAGACCTCCATGTGTGCACATGTCCTTGTGTGGGGGAGTGTAGATACGCATGTGTACATGTGCAGGGCAGAGGAGAAGCTCAGGTGCTGTTCCTCAAGTGCCATCCACCTTGTTTTGAGATGAGGCCTCTTACTGGCCTTGAACACACCATGTAGGTTAGGGTGGCTGGCCAGTGAGCCCCCGAGCCCACCTGCCTTCACCTCCCCAGCACTGGATTCTACAGCAGCCAGATTTGTTTTTGTATGAGTTCTGGGGTCAAACTCAAGTCCTCGGGCTTGCAAAGCAAGCAAGATTTTTACCAACTGAGGCATCTTCTCAGCCCAATACATTGTGTATTTATTTTTTATCATTGGTAAAATTGAATATTGAAAACTAAAAGTAACTTTTTCAAAGCTTTTATTTATATATATATATGTATGTATGTATGTATATTTGCATACCTAAAACTCAGCTATCCGGACCTTCAAATCCCTTCTCCCTTTCATGATTCCTGGCCAGACTGCACATGTCACATTCCCTGAGGATGCGAAGATAAGAGTCAGAACAGGACCAAGAACTCGTGCTAGAGCCAGTTCTTAGGAAGCAGATGGCAGCTGAGATATGAGGCTCCTACCCTGGGCTGTTGTAACCAGGTTACATCTGTCCTAGGCAGAGGAGCCCAAAGGTGCTGAAGTCCTGGGAATGGGCGATTATTCACTCCACTGTCCCTGGGAGCAAGGCAATAATTCCAAGTGTTGTATTCAGGAGTTCGAATCTCATTGAGATTACTAATTCACTCATTTCAACCTCCTGGGCACTAGGACTTCCAAGCAGCAGCTCTATGTCCTTGGAATCCAGTTGGTTTAGGACAAAGTCCCGAGGGGATAGAACACTTGAATGGTCCTTCACCCCTGCCTTCCCTGTCTATAGTAGGAAGCAGATTCTGTGAAGTTTATCTCACTCTTTTTCTGCTTCTGAAAGAGAGAGAAATGGGGAGGAAGATGGAGGATAGAGGATGGAGAGAGAGAGAGAGAATGTGTTTAAAGAACTGAAATTTGAAAATGAAAAAAGGAGAAAGGAGCTATGATGTTGGTGTGAGTGCCAATGAGAGTATCTTTCCCTACAGTTGCAAGGTCTTCACAGCCTGGAAACCAGATTCTCAACTGCTTATGCTGAACGCTTTGTCCCCCAGAAGCTTTGAAGATGGGTTGTGAAATGATTTATGCCCCCATTGTACAGATGAGATACCTTAAGAGGAGCAGAGAGACAACTCCCAGCCATTTTCTGCTTCCTGTCTTCACCTGTTGACTGAGCACATTTTGGCAAAGGGTCCTAAGCGGCTCAGAAACCATCTGCTAGGGAGAGTTATTGGCCCTTGGTCTGATTGGCTTTGGGGTTAAGAACTAGGCGACAGTGTTTTGGTTAAGATGAACAATGATTCTCTCCCTTTCCCAAATCAAAATTTATCTAGGCAACAATTCAAGAGTTTTGTATCAGGGAACTTTTTCAAAGAAAAATTAATAAAAACTATGGATTTTTCTCTCTGGAATCTACCTAGAAGCTTGGAATCCAATCTTTTGTAGAAATAAGGCAGTTGAAGATGTACTTTTTAAAGAGAAGAGGTCAAACTAGATTAGAGTGGGTCCCGAATCCAATGACTGCTGTCCTTATGGGAAGAGGGGAGGGCAAACAGATAAAGCACCAAGAGTTCAGCATTGAAAATCCATGGGATGATGGAGACAGGGGCTAATGGCAGGAATGTCAAGGCTTGCTCAAAGCCACCAGAAGCTAAAAGAGATCAGGAAGGACCTTTTTAACTTTCTGCTAAAGCCTTCAGAAAGTTAAAAAGCCCCCACTGGAACTCTGAGCTTGGATTTCTGATCCCCTGAACTATAAGAGAATGAACTTCGGTTAGTTTAAGGTACCAGTTGCAACAGTTTATTATGCCAGTCCTAGAAACCCAGTATTGAATACATCCTCTACAGACTACTCACTCAGTGAACAAACCATTTTTATTTTCCTGAACATGTCTTTTGGGCCCATGCACCATCCCTTCATCCAGTGACAGCTTCTGTCTCCTGCGCCCTAGTCCTTCTCCAGTTCAGTTCCCACTCCACCCTTAGGCTTTTGGGTAGCTTCTCTTCCCCAGAACTCCCATGCCTCCTTTTCTCTCCCAGGCTGGTTAAATACTCCTTGTTCCATGTTCCCATAGATTGTTTTCCTGTTTCCTGATTGTTACACTGACCCTAGCCTGTTGATGAGTCCAGGAGGCTCAAGAGGAGGTAGCCTGCCTGAGCCCCAGGTGTTGACAGAACACCTGGCAGCTACTGGACAGTTCAAATGTGACTGTATACTTACTTGTAGACAACTGGCCTACTTAAGACAGTGCAGATCTCCTCCAGCAGGCCAGCAGTAAGAGGCCCATTGAGTTTACAGCTGGCGAGTTGGAGCCAGTGCAGCACCAAGAGGCAGACACATGGCCGTCAGACTGTGCAAAGGCCCCCGGGCTGTTCCCCCGAAGCTATTTCATGTGTACTTTACTGCCCTGGGGAATGAGACCAAAAATTCTTCCTCAGATCTCTTCTCCTACTCAGAACCCATGCTCTGGAACAACGTGTTCTTCCCAAACCTGGGAGTCCAGAGGCATTGGCCCTTGCTCCGAGAGAGGCTACCTGTGTGGCCGACGTGACCTGAACATTACAACACTCACGACCTTGGTCTTCGTCTATGAACTGAGGAGCTCTGAGATGCCACAGATCAAAGGACAAAATGATGTTGGTGTCCTGTTAAGGCGATGCTCCTCCTCCTCCAAAGCCATTTGTGTACCAGAATCCTCCGTTCCTCCCCCATGCTTCCCAGCTTCCTTTTGCCCCTTGACTATGTCTCCGATGGTTGTAGGGAATTAAAAGGTGTGGGTGGAAAGATAACATCATTTTCTTCATTCAAGAGCTACTATTCTCAGTCCTGGGGAAGACAGAACAGAAGAAAACACACTTCACAAAAGAACAAAAGGACAACTTCCCGCTACAGATTGCCCTTAAGTGCCAGATGTCCAGTAAGGAAAGTCTATAAAGCAAAGCAGCTGTTTGGACACTGCTCCCCAGGCCTCCCTCCCCTCCAGGCCCTCATACCACAAGTTCCTGCGCCTTTGAGCCGAAAGGGAACATCTCCCCTGCATGGGCTCTGTACTTCAAAATTACCAGGTTTGATGTGTGGGCACCATACAGATACTGCAGTGCTCCCTCTATGGAAAGACTCCTCCCTGTTTCTGGCTCTCTAGGCGCCTAGGAATCTCATACTCAGGCTAATTCAGCTCCAAAGTTACCTCTTGATGGCCTTTATTCTTAGGCTGACTCTTCCCTCCGTGCTCGAAGATGAAGACAGCTAACATTTAGACAACCATTGCGCACCCTCCATGTGCTACTGTGTCTTAAGCATCGGGCCTAGGAATAGCTAGATTTCTTCTTCAGAACTCCTCTTCATTTATCTTGGCACTGTGAGTCATCTCACCAACCATATTTCCTCTTCTCTTTCTTGCCTTGGATGCTCAGATACTCCAGGCCAGAAAGAAAAAAAAACCCTAACAAACAAAAAACCAAACTGTGACCCAACCGTAGCATATCTACAAAATCCTGTGATGCGACATAAAATGCTAATCTTACCTTTATTCTTTTCCTGTTTTCTCTCTGCTTTTCTTCCATCTTGATTCTGACAATGAAAAGAAACTAATATTTGAATAGATTTCTGCCCCCCTCCACTTTGGATAAGTAAGCTCAAATCCTGCATCAAGGAGAACAACATTAAACAACAAGTAAAATATTTAATATATCTACCTCTGTTATTTCCCCAATATTCTGCAACTGACAAGGAAAGTGAGATGCAGTCGGGGCCCTGTTGGGCTTTCGTCGGCTAAACACAAACCGAGCCATAGCTGGGAAGAGGGGCTCAATGGAGAAAATGTCTTCATATGACTGGTCTGTAGGCAAACCGAGAGAGAGCTTTTTCTTAACTGGCCCATTGTGGGTGGGACCACCACTGGGTAGGTAATCCTGGGGTGAACATGAAAGCAGGCAGAGCAAGTAACAGGGAGCAAGCCAGTAAATCGCACTCCTCCGTGGCTTTTCCATCAGTTCCTGCCTCCAGGATCCTGCCCTGTTTGAGCTCCTGTCCCGACTTCCCTTCATGGTGGAATGTGATGTGGAATTGTAAACCGAAATAAACCCTTTCCTTCCCAGGATGCTTTTCATCATGGTGTTTTATGACAGCAATAGAAACCCTACAGAAGACAGAGGGGTTGCCTAACCTTTTCAAGGACATGCAGCTTCCAGGTGAAAGAGCAAAGATGTCGTAACAATAGTCATCTGACCCCAAAGCTCACACTCCTGCAGGCCTCAGCATTCATACCCAGCGAACACTTTGTAAGTACCTGGCCTTGCGCTGTGTACCACACGTGTATTAACTCATTTATCATCACAAGCTCCACATCACAACAAAGCTGCCCAAATGGGGTTCGGCGAGATCAAATCATTTGTCTGAGCTAATGCTGGTACCGACACATGAGCCCATACAGCTTGGACTTGAATTCCTGAACTCTCTGCAGCCTTGCCAATGTACGACAGAGGTAAGCTTACAGACACCGGTGACTAATTCAGTGTCGTCTGGCTTCTTTTGAATGCCCAACTGCAGGGTTAGCTATCACTAAGCTTTATCATCTAAAAACTCCTATGGCTGTCTGGCTAGGAATAGGTATTTCTGAGTTTCACATTCTCCATGGAGCAGATGGATCAAAAAAACACAAAGTCTGTGCGCAGCACTGGATTTTTAAATGCCAGCCTGAGCCCTGGCAGAGAGGAAGGATTACCTAGTGTCTAGGGTGAAAAATAAAACCCTCTGGGAAGAGCAGCTCCGCCCGTTGGCGCCACCTAGCAGTCAATGTTGGCAATTGCTCAGAGAAAGAAAATGAAATTCCCTAAGTACAACTTATTGGACCTATTCGGTATCAAGTGTTGCCTGCACATCTTTTTCTTTCCTGCAAATCCTAATAGGAGACGTGTTTTTATTTTAAGAATTAAAAACATAGAGATACCAAGTAACTCGACAAAGAATTTGACTCTAGTCTGTGTTCTTGGAACCTTTATTTCCTCCGTACTGTATCAGTTCTCAAAAGTAGCATTTCTTGGCAGTCCATCCTCTTGCATTTGGGATCGTAGATGCTCCACACTCCATTGGAACTACAATGATACTGTCAGGAAGCGTATAAGCTGTGGGTGTCCATTGGCGGGAGCTCTCCACACCCATGGTGTGGTCCAACTCTTAGTGCAGCATACCTGACTCAGGAAGCTAGCCAGAAGTTTTCATGGACGGAGAAATGGCAGATTCTCATCACAATGAGAAACCACCACTACTCACTGATTACGTGCTGTGGTGATTAAAAATACTGGTCAGCCTCGGAACACACCAGAGCCTTCTGAATGAGCTTAGGAGCCCCGGAGAACTCTGGGACATGTTAACTTGCTGCAATGGCTAGTACTTTCATTCAATTTGACAAGATCTAAAATCACCTGGGAGATGGGCCTTTGTGGTGGTTTGAATAAAAATGGTTTCCGGAGGCTCATAGGGAGCGGCAGGCACTATTAGGAGGCGTGGCCTTGACGGAGTAGGCAGGTCTTTCTGAGAGGAAGTGAATCCTCAGTCACCAGGGGGTGGGCTCTGAGGTCCCAGAAGCTCAAGCCAAGTCTACTGGGATTCACTTCCTGCTGCCTGCAGATCCAGATGTAGAACTCTATGCTACGTCTGTCTCCAGCACCATGTCTGCCTTGCCTGTGTGCTGTCACGCTTCCCACCACGATGATAACGGACTAAACCTCTGAACTGTGAGTCAGCCTCCATCAAATGTTTTCCTTGGTTAGAGTTGCTGTGGGCATGGTGTCTCTTCACAGCAATAGAAACCCAAAGACAGGTCTCTAGGCATTCGTGTTGGGGATTATCTTGACTGAGTTAAAGGTGGAAAGACTACTCACTTCAGGTGGCATGGTTTCCTGACTGACATTCTGGACTGCATAAGCAGAGAAAGGGAGCAGTGTTGTAGAACAGAATATTGGTTTAACTATGTAAATATGTGATGCTTTTGTGTCTGTTGCCGAATAATTGCTTAACTATGTAAAGATGTCTTCCTTTTGTTTATGCTGCATTTGTTTAACTAGGTAAAGATGTCTTCCTTTTGTTTATGCTGCATTTGTTTAACTAGGTAAATATGTGTTGCTGTTTTACCTTGTCTGCCTGAGGCACCTGATGAGTCTAATCAAATACTAAATGGCCAATAGCTGCTTAGAGGGGGGATAGGCAGGGCTGGCAGACAGAGGGAAAAGGGGAGCCAGCCAGTCAACCAGCCAGCCAGGGTCCAACGAACCAGACACCGAGGACGCAAGAAAACAGAAAGCAGTGTGTAGATGAGGTAAGCGAGCCTCCGGGAAGCACATGGGTTAATAGAAATGGGTTAATTTAAGTTTTAAACACAAAGGCTAAATAGAAACAAGCCTAAGCTAAGGCCAAGCGTTCATAATTAATAATGTCTCTGTGTCATGATTTGAGGGTTGGCAGTCCAAGAAAGCCTGCTACAGAGAGAGCTGAGCACCAGGGAGCATGCACCATTGCCCTCTGCTGCAGAGAGAGCTGAGCACCAGGGAGCATGCACCATTGCCCTCTGCTACAGAGAGAGCTGAGCACCAGGGAGCATGCACCATTGCCCTCTGCCCATAGGTGTGACGATGTCATGTGGTCAGCTGCTTCAAGCTCCTGCTTCAGTGGCTTCTCCACCATGACAGGTTGTATCCTTGACCTGAGAGCCAGAATAAACCATGTCTGTCTTCAGTAGATTCTGTCAGGGTGTTTAATCAAAGTAGCAGGAAAAGCAACTAGGACCTCTACCTCACCTCAGTCCCCTTTTCCCAGCATCACAATAGCCACAAAACCTCATGGCCTCACAGTCTTGGAGACTTTGAAAATGAGCATCCTAGCAGCCCAGGGAGAGCAGAGCAAGGCTGGGTACCACCTAAAACCCAACACAGAGAGCTGTTGCTATTTGGTCCGTCCGTTAACTCCCTGAAGAACTCCACTTACAGAGCTTGCCTTTCAAATAAAAACGAGCATGAATTTTAGTGTCGAGATTGGTTTCATGATGATATTTTCATAAGCACAGATATCATTGGACTTTGCTCATGCTCACCTTCCCACTACTTTACTGTCTCTTCTCCTCACTCCCATTGGTCTTCTTCTCCCTAAATAACAGCATCCCTTCTGTTTTCATGTTAGACAGATGATAGGTAGATATAGGCAGATGGAGATTTGTATATATGTGTATATATGCTAATGGTTCAATCTAGATTCCATATCTGAGAAAAAACATGAAGCTTTGTCTTTCTGCCATTATTCGCTCCTGTTCCTATGCCCTCCCCGCTTTTAGTCCCTCTCTCCCTCCTCATTCTTTAATTTTATGTCCCATGTGAGTATGTGTGTGTATTGTCAGGCCATATACATTTAAGCCTAGATTTCACGCACAAGAGAAAACAATGCAATATTTGTTTGCATCTGGATTGCTTTACTTAATATCCTGATCTCCAGAACCTTCCTTTTTTAAACAAACGGTGTAATTTTATACTTCTTTAATGGCTTAATGACATCCTACTGTGCATGTCTTTATTTATTCACCCATTGGTGGACATCTAGGCAGGCCCTATATTTCTACTGCTGTGAATAGTGCAGCACCAAACAGGTCTGTGCAGCCTCTCTGGAGTATGTTAACTGGGGTATTTACACGGGCGATTCTTATGGTAATCCTACCTTTAGTTTTCAGATGAACCTCTGTTCTGATTTCCATAATGGCTGTCTCAGTTTGTATTTCCACGAACAAAGAATGAGGCTTTGTCTTTGCACACACCCTCTCCAACGTTTGTTATTGCTTGTTTTGTTCTTTTTGTTTGTTTGTGTTTTTTCTTTTTGTTTTGGGTTTTTAGAGACAGGGTTTTTCTGTGTAATCCTGACCGTCCTGGAACTCACTTTGTAGACCAGACTGGCCTCGAACTCACAGAGATCTGCTTGCCTATGACTCCTAAGTGCTGGGACTAAAGGTGTGAGCCACCATCACCTAGATGCTTGTTTTCTTGATTTTTTTTGACATTACTGACTAGTATGAAACAGAATTTCAGTGTAGTTTTGTGAGTTTTTATTTTTTCATGAATACATTTTTTAGTTTTAAAATTAAGATATAATTATACCATTCCTTCCCTTCCTTCCCTCCCTCCAACGCTTTCTGTTTATCCCACTTGCTCCATCTAAAATTCATGGCCTTATTTTTTTGTTATTGACTTTATATCTATATTATGCATTTACATATATGTGTGTATGTGTATATATACATGTACAAATATGTAAATGAAACCTGATAAGTCTACTTAGTATTTCTTGCATGTATATGATTTTAGGGCTGACCATCTGGAACTGGATAACCATTCAAGAGAATGGATGTCCCTGGGGACAACTAAGTCTTTAGTCGCCTGCAGTTCTTTGTCTATGGATTCTGTAAGATTTCCCGCTTTGCACATTAGCCTGACTGCTGGTATTGCCATCATTCAGGTCTCTTTTAGGAAGCCATATTGTTGAGGTATCATGGGTGTAGCTTCTCTCATTTCTAGGAGACATGGTCTCACAGCAGACTTTCTGTTCCTCTGGCTCTTACAATCTTTCTGTCCCCTCTTCCTCCATGCTCCCAGACCCTAAGGTGAAGGAATTGTGTCATGGGTATGTGTTATAGATTGTGTTATATCCACTGGGCCTGGCACGCTCTGAGCTGTTGATCTTTGTAATATGATCAGCTGTGGTTTTCTTAATGGTCTCTATTCACTGCCAAGAGAATCTTCTTGGATGAGGAGGGAGAACTACACTTCTCTGTGGGTACAAGGTTAGGCTTTAGAATCTAGTTAGGGATTATGCTGATCTAGTAAAGGGACACTAGTAGGTTCTCCTCTGAGATCCATGGTGTCTCTGTGTAGTTTTGCTTTGCATTTCCCTTACAACAATGGATGGTGGACTTTTTTTCAAGTATTTATTAGCAATTTGTAGTTCTTTCTAGAAGTCTATTCCATTCATTTTCCCACAGTCCTCTGGAGTCTATATATATTGTATGTATTAGCCCCTGTCAGACAAATAGCTGGCAGATGTTTTATCCCATTCCATAGGCTTCTCTTCTCTGTTGAGTGTTTCCTTTGCATGCAGAAGTCTTTTTGGTTTTCAATGCTTGCTATTACTTTATGGGCTATTGGGAAATCCTTTCCAAAATAGTCCTTGTCTGTGCCTGTGTCTTGAGGAGCTAGAGCTTAACTTTATTTGATCTTTCCAGAGCTCTGTTGATAGGACAAGCTGGGGGCATTGTTGAGGACAATCATGAGCAATGTTTACCATTAGGTTGCTTAAAGCAGAAGCCACATTTGGGACAGAGGCCACATTTGAGACAAAAAAGAAGTTGAGAAGCCATAAAAGGAAACACTCGAGCCTGAGATGCTCCCAGGAGATTTTGGAAAGCTGCACCATCTTCAAAGAGATCTAGAAGACCACACGTGTGCAGGGCTGTGCTCAGAAAATACCTATGAACACCCCAACTTCTTACTTTCAGTTGACAGTGTGGCTCCACATTAGCAGGGAGTGAAGACCAAGGATTCAGAGTTGTAAACACTGTGCAAGAGTGGAAAAGGCTCATCAAAAAGCTCACAAAGAGGCCCTGGCTAAATACTATAATGCATTAAGATAGTCTCTACTCAACCATTAGCTGACCACCAACTAATTGAGTGGAGAATTCCCAGAACTTGTTCAGAAACATTGCTATATAAGCAAACAAGGCAATAATAATAATAAACTCTCAAGAGGAACTCATATCTGATTTCCAGGGGTGCCATATTGTACCATGTAAGTTATCCAGATTTCAACAGCAACAATAGCACTTGATAGGCATGGAGATTAAGGAGAGTGTACAGCCTCTGTTCAGAGAATGAAGGGCTCCATGAAAACTTGTAACATGAGGGCCTGCTTGTTGGGATTTCTGTCCTGCCCGGTCCCCCAGCTGTTTAGTCCGAGAGAAAATCACTCAGCGATCTCCATAAGTTATAAAACTGATTGGCCCATTAGCTCAGGCTACTTATTAGC
>LOJH01003910.1:0-26917 GCA_001685095.1 Ellobius talpinus
ACACACACACACACACACACACACACACACCATTGAACATGGAGAAGTTGAGCTGGTGCTTGCCTAGAGCCTTCACCCCTACTGACTAGAGCTCATGGTACTGGGAGTTACTCTGTAAGCTACTAGAGAGGAAAGGTAAACACCAACCCAGCTACAAACCCTGCAGTGCGATAGTAGCACAGATGTCATGGGAGGAACCAACGACTATCTGTATTTAAGGCCCACTCCATGAGACAGAACCCATGTCTGGCGCTGTTCAGGTGGACAAGAATCTGAGACTAGATAGACCATGAACTTAGGGGGAAATTAAATACTACTGCTAAAGAACGCAGCAATAAGATGACTCCTAAGGACATTTTGCTATACCCAGAGATCAGTGTCCTGCTCAGCCATCATTAGAGAAGCTTCCTCTGCAGCAAATGGAAACTAATACAGAGACTCAAAACTGGACAATGCAGAGGGAGCCCTCAGTCCTAAATGGGATGTCTTCATAATGCCCCTCCCCTCAGGGCTCAGAGAACCCTAAAGAAGAGGAGGCAGGACGATTCCAAGAGCTGGAGGGGATGGATGACACCCACAAGATTTTCTACACACAGCGGGACTGGTGCATATGAGTTCATGGACACTGTGGCAGCATGCACAGAGCCTGTGCAGGTCCAGCAAGAGATCCCAGAGCTGAGAGGGAAGTGGACAGGAGCTCCAAGGCTCTCCAGCTGACAGCCATTTGCAGAGGAAAAACTAGCTTTCTCCAATGGCATCTCACTGGGTATACATACCACATTTAAGGACAGGCTCTGTGCCCATGGCTAGCACAAAACAAACTCAGAAGTATAAATTTTTTGGTTCCATATTGCTTTGTTTAGATTTTTTTCAGTCTTTTGCTTGTACATTATGCTTTCCAATTTTGTGTTTTTTATGGGTTTTGTTTGTGTTTCTTGTGCTTTTTCTTGGTTTTGACTGTTTTCTAAAGAGAGAAAGAAAGGTGTGTGTTGGATGAATGGAGAGGTGGGGAGGATCTGGGAGAAGATAAGGCAGGGAAAACCATGATCAGACTATACTGCATGAAAACAAGTTATTTTCCATTAAAAAAATAAAACAAATTCTGTACATGGATATACAGATTCACATGTGCAGTCAGTCGGGTTTCCCACAGCCTCCAAGCAACCTCACCAGGTCTCCTCTACGAGCGCCAGACGGAAGAAAAGGAAACATTGCACGGAAGACAAGGATGAAGCTGCCTTAGGAGCAAGCTTGAATTTCTAAGCCTTTTAAACAAGAACACAAAAGAGATTGTCCTACCTTCTCCAATCCTGGAAACAAAGGGACCGGCCTTGAGCCCTTTAGGGTGAGGATCAGGCGCCACCTTGTGGTGACACTGAACAATTAGCATGTGGACCATTAGAAAGGAAGGCCTTTCAGGGGTCCCCAGAGGTTTCAATCATTTCCAGCGTTGGAAAAAAACTAGAAGAATACAAACTGTCCTGGGCTAAGCAGGAGGAGGGATATAACTCGGTGGGTAGTGTGCTTGCCTAACCTGCATGAAGCCCTAGGACCAAGCCCTAGCACCTCATAGAATTTGCATGGTGCCCCAAGCCTACAACCCCAGCACTCAGGATCTGGGGGCAGAATGATTTGAAGTTCAAGGTCATTTTCGATTAGTGAATTAGAGGCCAGGCCAGTTTGGGATACATAAGACCCTGCTCTCGCTCCCCGCCCCAAGAAAAACAACCAAACCAACCAAACAAGCAAACAAAAAAAACCCACCACCCACCAATGTTAAGCAAAACAAAACAAAAACCAAACCTGTTTCATATTGATGCAAGCTGACATCAGTGTGGTTTAGCCTGCTGAAATGGAGGAAGTATTTTGAGATCAATTTCATCAGCTTCTTATGTTTGATTCTGGTTACCGTGATGATACAGTCCATGATGGGGGGCGGGGAGTCATTACAGCAGGAGCATGAGGCAGCTGGTCACCCTGCACCCATAGTTAGGAAACAGTGAACAAAAGGGAGGTTTAAACCTCCAGGCCTGCCCCCAGGAACCTACTTCCTCCAGTGAGGTTCCACCTCCTAAAGACTCCCACCAGCAGCTGGGAACTAAGTGTTCAAAGAGATGAGTCTGAAGGAGAATTCCATATTCAAACCGCAACACCATGGGTGCCTCACATGCTAGGAGAAGATGGTTAAGTGGCTGATAACTTTGGGAATTCCAGTCAAAAGCAAGTTAAGAAGGAGATAAGTTTAAGTTATGAAAAGTAACTTAAACAGAGTAAACAAAGTAACAAACAGAACAGTGTGGCCTGCCAGCCTCTGTGAAGGGCCACTGCCACACAGAGTGAGGGCATTTGGACTAAGGAGTTGGCAGTTCAGAGGCTTTGCTATGGAGCAATTTGGTGAGTTCGAGGAAGAGGAAGTGACAGTGCGGATGCAGAAGGGCCAAGCGGTCTGAGACGGAGTCAGATGCGGGTGGCGGACAACTCCCACCTGCCTATGCTGCCCGAGGGCCCGAGGAGCTGAAGCCAGCAGCCCACACAGCAGATCTCAGACCGCAAGGGGGATCCTTGGGCTGCTGGGAGGAGCAGGGAACTGGAGACCATTTAAAGGACTTGCAAGAGACTGTGCGGAACACGTGAAATATCTGAGTGTTTTCTGGAAGTCTCGTGACTCGCTTGCCCAAGGCAGAGCGGAAATGGCTCAGGATGTCTCAGGTTTTTGAGTGAGTGATTAAGGATATCAGAGGAAATAATGCTTTGGGAGCAGAAGGAATAGAGGGAGGGCCCTACTTTGGGAGTATTATGTCAGGTGTATGCTGAATCCAAACAGGCATACCAAGTAAGAAGCTCAACACCACCAGTCTGGTAGCCGGAGGGCTGGTGAGATGGGGACACTGGAGTATTTCAGATATCTATTCCGGACAGTCCAGTACAGTCCTAGTTAGGGTTTTTATTGCTGTGATGAAACAGCATGACCAAAAAGCAAGTTGGGGAGGAAAGGGTTAATTTAGCTCACACTTCAGCATTGATGTTCATTACTGAAGGAAGTAAGGACAGGAACTCAATCAGGGCAGGATTCTGGAGGCAGGAGCTGATGCAGAGGCCACGGAGCAGGGTCCTGCTTACTGACTTGCTCAGACTGTTTTCTTATAGAACTCAGGACCACCAGCCCAGAGATGGCACCACCCACCATGAGTTGGGCCCATCCCCACTAATCACTAATTAAGAAAACGTCTTACAGCTGTATCTTATGGAGGCATTTTCTCAATTAAGTTTCCCTCCTTTCAGATAATTCTAGTTTGTGTGTCAAGATGACATGACCAGACATCACAGTTGCCTTTCCTTTTTTCTTTTTTATAAGACTACCTTTTACTTTTTAAAATAATTTATTCTATGTGCACTGGTGTTTTACATACATGCATGTCCGTGTGAAGGTATCACATCTAGTGGAATTGGAGTTACAGACAGTTGTGAGTTACCATGTGGTTGCTGAGAATTGAACTCTGGACCTCTGGAAGAGCAGCCAGTGATCTTAAGCCACAGAGCCATCTCTACAGCCCATTGCCCTTTTTGCTTAATGTGCTCAAAGCCCCTACTGGCCCTAAGTGGTCCAAAAGTCCATTTTCCTGACAGCAGGGATCAGTCCCAACTCTGACCAATGAACTAGACGTGCTGGCAACTCTTCTTTAGCTCAAAAAACCATGTAAAAGGCTGTCCTCCCTCTAGACGGTGGCATGCGTACTCATCCTTCCTCAAGCTGCTGCAGCGTTTTTGCTGCCTGCAGAAGCTGACCTGATGGTGGCACGTCAGGGCCGTGGAGAGCATGTGTCCTTGTTGGTCTCCACATTCTTCAGAGACACAAGGCACCCACATAGGTACAGGCTGAGATTTTTCAGGTTGGGGCATTCATGATTATGGAATGATAAGCCCTGTGATTGAGTATAATCACAGGTATGAGCCTGGGAAGATTACCTAATAAGACAGTGCGGACACAGAGGATCCTGTACCGATTAGACTTGGGGGATGGGGAGAGTCCAGCAGTGGACCCTGGAGGAAGGGGGGTGAATGTTAAGCTGAGAAAGTCTGAGGACTCGGGGCACCAAGATGTTTCTATCCTTTGTCCTTGGGTGTGGTCCTCAATACTTATGTTCTATGGGAAAACTTGGGAGAGTAGTTTGGCCTGGGTAAGATGTCTACACCGGCCAGTGGATCACAATCCAGTCTCTGCTGGGTGAGAACTGTTTCATTAAGAAAAGGCCTGGGGAGTGCCATACCCTGAATCAGACAAGTGGAATGCATTCAGCCTTTGGGGGTGGACAGTCCCAGGGAGCCTGTTAACTTGCATACATGAAGTCAACCATGTCTTCTGCACTAGCTTGGCTCAGGGTTTTGTGATGTCAGAGTCTTCTTCTGTTTCTTCGAGTTCTATTAAATACTATGCCCTGTCTTCAAGATGGCTGTTTGTAGTCTCTGCCATTCTAATCAGGAGACAGATCCTTCCAAAGCTTCTGCACGTCTTGTGATGTCCCTGACAGGTGGTTATAGGCTCACCCTAAGGCAACCAGAGTAGCCAGGGGAATGCAGAGTGTAGCTTGTGAACAAGCACTCTGAAGACAGTGGACAGTTGGTCAGTGAACCTGAGTAACGATGCTGGGGTGTGAGGTAAGGAACTGGTGTGTGTGTGTGTGTGTGTGTGTGTGTTGGGAGAGGGGTTTCAAATGCTTACCATGACTTCTCAACAGCCCCAAGAAGTAGTCAGTTAAAATCTTAAAAAAAAAATAATAATGCTGCCCACTGGTGGTGGTGCACACCTTTAATTCCAACACTCGGGAGGCAGAGGCAGGCAGATCTCTGTGAGTTNCAGGACAGGCTCCAAAGCTACAGAGAAACCCTGTCTCAAAAAACAAAACAAAATAAAACAACCCCCCAAAAAAATAATGCAGAAGGTTGAGAAGGATCACACCATGAATTAGAGAGTACCCAGGAGAGCCTACCTGGCAAAGGTAACTTGATGGGCTGCATTCATGACTCCTAGGTATAAATTTAGAATCAGTAAATTATAACACGCAGAAGTGCAAGAAGAAAAAAAAAGATAGACCATGGCCTGGGGAGATGGCTCAGCAGGTAAGGGAACTTGCCACCAAACCTGACTGCTGAGTTCAATCTCTGAAACTCAATTGGTGGAAATAGAGAACTGGTTCCTGAAACGTGTCCTCTACCTTCTGTGCCCACTTCCCAAATAAATAAATGTAAATTAATAACAATAATGATGATGATAGTATTAAATGAAAAAACAACAGGAAACAGAAAGCAAATGGGAGTCCAAAAATGACAATCACTGTAATTATAAATGTGCAAGGTACAGCAGGCAAAAGACAGGAAATGGCAGGATAGAATTAACACAGTCCAATTACATCCTGTCTACAAGAACTCATTTCAAGTATGATGGTACAGGTGGGTTAAAAATAAAAAAGGAAAGTGTGCCATATAAACTGGGGGGGGGCGACGACACAGAAATTGGTGAATTAGTATCAAATAAAGCAAATTCAGAGCAAAGGAAATTTCCAGGGGTCCAGGAGTGGGATCCTTTCACAATAGAGGGCTGGATCCAGCAAACCTAAACACGTGCACATCAGACAACAGAGCTTCAAAAAACTGTAAAGCAAAAGCCTACCTATGCTGCAAAGAGAAAATAGCAAACACGGGGACAGGCTTATCTGTTACTACAGCTGTTACTCCACCTACAGCGAGAGACAGAACTAGACAGATATGTCAGCGAGGACAAAGAACCAGCAACCCTTATCCCAGAGGATACAACATTTACAAGGGGACCACAAGAGCTAACAGCCCTCACACGCTTCCAAGAGGACCGAAAGCATCGCGTCCTCATTTTAACAGTCTGAAACAGGAAGGCAACAGGACAATCCCCAGCTAGATGGAAGCTGAATAACACATTCCTAAATAACCCATGGTACAAAGGGGACACCAAACATACAGAACTAGGGTGCAACTGGAAGGAAGCTACTGCTTACATTAGAAAACAAGCCCCTGAGCCAATAACCCCAAACCTTGAGCGAGGAAGAGGAGCAAGATGAACTCAAAGCAAACAGAAGAGGAAACGAAGACAAGTTTACCCACTGCAGCCATTTCCATGGGGCTGCCTGCTCCTTTTCCGGAGACTCCACGGCCAAAGCCTGCTGGCTCTCAACAGCTGCCTGTGTGCTGGGCGAACATGCCAACAGCACCTCAAGTCTCATGTTCACAGTAGGCCGGCAGAAGGCTGTTTCCTTTAACTTTGCAAATTCGGCTCTGGTATTTCTCTTGATGTGGACTCCAGTGGTCCTGGAAGCAATGGCCACAGAGCAGGCTCTGTGCAAGGTACTGGGTTCTGCACTGTTTTCCAATTCTATCACCAGGAAAAAGCCTGCCCTCTCTGTCATTACTAGGTTGGGTGGGCCTAGAGAGAGACCGCTGACAGTTAAATAGGAGCCCTCCCTGCACACCGTGGGGTAGTGATTCTAGGGAGCTGGATCTTCCCACCAGTGTAGGCTTCAACAGCCCAAATTCTGTTTGGAAGGAGGCCATGCTCTGAGTTTGCTTTCCCCACCCTCTACTTCTGTCAGGTTCTCTCTGCTGTCTGCTGGTTTTCTCAAGACTTCACAGCTCAAGATGTAAACCCAATGCTTCTGTGTCAGGACACATCACAGGTCTGAAGAATTACAAACAGGCCAATACCAAATACCAAGTCACAGTGTAAGACACCGAGTGCTTCAGAACACATGTATCTTCTGTACGTAGTCCTTCATCCTCCAGACCATCATCCAAACTGGTCCAACCAGGCCTCTTCAGTGGTCCTGGGATGGAGCCAGA
This sequence comes from Ellobius talpinus, assembly GCA_001685095.1. Lineage (NCBI taxonomy): Eukaryota > Metazoa > Chordata > Mammalia > Rodentia > Cricetidae > Ellobius > Ellobius talpinus. Next base: position 6,865 of record LOJH01003910.1, read on the forward strand.
AAACAGGTTTTAGCAAATATTCTTCCTACGGCCAAGCTGAGGACACACTTAAGTTCTATGGGACTGCCACAGCCAGCCTTCCTAGCTCAGGACACTCTCTTCAGCCATCGTGACCCTGTGGCTCAGTTCCAACAGGACCACCCCAGTATCCCCTGGTAAGTCTCCCACACCACCTGTGGCCTGACCACCCTTCCTGTTCCGTGAAGGCCGGGATCAGCTTATTTGGCTGAGCAACCCAGGCCAAATGGAACATTCTTTCCTGAGAGCACAGGATCTATAAGCACTGGGAAACTAAATCTATAAGCAGTGGACCTGGTAGGGACCCTTTCTTCTTGGAGTTCTCTTTCTACAGCCCCTGGCGAAGCAGGAAAAGCCCATAGCTTTTACTCTTCATAGTTTACCTGGCTCAGGAACTCCTTGGGTCCAGTCAGCTTGTCTATGGTGCCACATTTTTTTTTTTAAAGTTCAATTTAAGTCTAATGTTATAATTTTCTAAACTAAATCCTCTAGCATGGCAGAGGGGTAGAAAATATCCCAGTATCCATCTACTCGTTTAGCCTGGTTTATAGACACGTGGCCATCTAGAAAAAAGACATTTTCAGCCTTACGGTGCTACTTCTATCAGCTGTTTTCTCCAGCGATTTGGAAAAGGATCTTTAAGATACGGAGAAAGCGAGGATAAGCTAGTTAATTTCAAACTTCTCTGTGTATGCACAAGGTTTGGTTCTGAGCCAGCAGATTACCAGAACCACCCAGCCATGCCTAGCAGGCAGTTCATGGGGCTGTGATAATCCTGCAAATTACTGAGTTTTGTCGAGGGTAAAGCTTCGTTATAAGGCACAGCAAACTAAGTCACACACCAGCTTTCTAAATTTCTGAGGCCAGGCTGTACACACTAAGGTAAGTACCTTCCTACTATGTTACACACAGCATTCAGAGAACAGGAAGTAGGACAGAGTTTCTCATGGACGGAAAACTGCCTTCAGGGGACACACCTACCTGAACATGGGGTGAGCCGCACAATAGAAACTCTTGGGAATAGGTCAATTAAAGGGAATGGTGTCACGGAAACAGAAAGAGTGAGCTTAGGTGGACTGAGGTGCATCTAAGTGGTCATGTGAGGAAAGGGTATCACAAACCTGGGGAAATAACTCACTGTTGAGAACCCTGGAAGCTGTGTGGTGGTGCACACTGAATCCCAGCGCTCTGAGTTCCAGACCACCCTGGTCTACACAGTTAGTTTCAGGCCAGTCTCAGAAGAAGCAAACAAAGAAAGAAAGATACACCGGAGTGGCTAGAGAAATGACTCAGTAGTTAGGAGTAGTTGTTGCTTTTCCAGAGGACCTGGGTTCTGCTCCTTGCACCATCAGTCTGTATACTTCAATCTTATGCTGTGGGTGGCCAACTTATGTGAGGAGCTGGAAGACTTTAAAACCTCAACTAGATTCGGGCCCCTGTTTATCATCCTTACACAGAGTGATGGGAATAGAGTGAAGCAAACAAACAAAAATCTTAAAAAAAAGATGTATTCTTGAAGAAAATTTTAATTTAAAAGAATCAAAAGAAAAATTGAACAGTGCCTAAATCTTTTATTTTTCATAACCTACATTTTTCAAATTAGACAGTTTTACACTGAATGACACAAAAGGAAACTTAAATTACCAATAGTTTACATGTAAGCTTGATTCCAGTCTTAATGAAAAGAAGAACAGAAACAGAAACCCTCAGGCAAGCTTCCACGTTACACTCCCGTTCTGGGACTCGCAGCTGTTAGCGCTCCTGGAATCTTCGATTGTCTGTTGCTTTCCCTATAACAGGCTACAAAGCACACAAACCCACAAGTACAGCTCACTGAAGGGGACACAACGACATGTATGCACCATCAGTCGCCTGCTGGGACACACTGAACCAGTTTTTCAATATCAACTGCAGAAACCCTATTACAGCAATGTAAGACTTTTTTTTCCTTTTTTTTAATTTTTATTTTTGCCACCAACCAGTGGCAACCAGTGATGCAATGACAGGAAGATCCACAGAGACACCATGACACTGACTACTGAGAGAGGGATCACTTGAAATCCAGGTCTGGTGAAATGGGGCCAGATTCCTATTCCATATTTCCATATGATAATTAAGTATCATCACACAATTTTACAAGTTAAAAATGTCATTGTGACTGGTATCTCCGATTCTACACCTTGAGATACTGAAAGGAATGAGTAAACTTAAAAAAATAGATTATGAAAACCACGTATCACGCTTGCTGTGTGTGACATGGCAAGAGTCTGCATGCACCCAACAGTTTCCTATTGTGGTAACTCCATTGTTTTCTGAGTGGAGAACCTCAGCGATCAGGAAGCCTCTGCTTTGACATTACACAGATATTTGGCATATCACCTTTGCTTCTTAAAGAGTGCTATTTAAAAAAAAAATCACATCTGAGCAAGGCTTTAGTTCCTGGTGCCAGGCTGTCACTGGCTAAGCAGTGATTATAGTGTCCCAACCTCGTGCACATGCCCCCCTGCCCTTGCATTCGGCCACTGAGCCTTACACTTCCAGCCAGCAGACAGCAAGCACCTACAGCTGGCTCTGCCACTCACGCTTCCTGCTGCAGTGCTCAGCCTTGGGGAAAGGACTTCTCATTAAAAATCAAGGATCCTCTGCAAGAGCACCCTCCGGGATAAGAGAAGCTGATCGTAATCTGGCCCCTCATCTAGTAAAGCTGTGATGTGAAGGACCTGGGGCCTCAGGTTTGCCTTTCCAGATAGACAGTATCTGCTAGTGTGGGTTCAAGAGGCTGGTTGTTTCTTCTTTTTTTGTCAGTGATCTGACATCTACAAGGAAATTCATCCTGTGTTCCTTTCACAGGCATTTGAAACAGCACTGCGTATACTCCTATGTAACTGAATGACAGTTGCTCTGAAGGAAATGGTCACATGCATCAGGCATCTTTGCCTCTGGCAGGATAAATCACTTAGCAAAGTATGATTTTAATTAGTACATTTCTGTTTTTTACTTTCATTGGAAGACCCTGCCAGTCTCTGCTCTCCATACTCTCCTTCAAAACCTTTAAACATCAGATATGATCAGTATGCACTTACATACTTTTTAAGAGTATGAAAACATCCAAAGGCTTTTAATAAGACTTTCCATTTCCCTTTTGCAGCAAAGAGGCAAAATCAGTTCAACACACCAGTATAAGGGGAAAAGAAAAACCTCAACAAATTAAAATAATACTCAAACCACAACATTTAGTTTATCTACATCCAGCTCAACAGTAACATTTATAATATATCAATAATTTTTATCAGATTCTTCTTTGTAGGGTACCTTTCTCATATGCTCTGATTATTTACACTGTACAGGCAGAGCACACTCCCAAGTGCACAGACTTAACACAGTAGCGACTATTTGCACTTACAGGATTTTTCAACAGTCTGAAAAAAGATCACTTGTTGAAGCTCTGTAAGGTATGTTACAAAAACCACTGGAGTTCTTGTACAACAGTGTGTGTACTCAGCAAAACCACCACCAGGAGATCGATCCGCACAGCAACTGAGTAACCGATCCACTCCCACCAACCCAGAGGCCGGTCTCCGTGAGCTCTAAGCTGTCTTATACAAAAGTTAAGGCAAAGTCATTTTCAAGTTTAAATAAAATTCAAGTCTTTAAATATTGGATGGAAATCATTTTCTTTCCTTAAAAAAAAGAAAAAAAAACCAAAACAACCTTCTGTCTTATTAAATAGCATTTTGTGGAATAAGCTGTATGGTTACACTTAGCAGGAAATATTTTAATGTCTGCTGCTTAGAATACTTAAAGAAAAATTTTAGGCATTTTAAAACAAAATAATTTATCTGTAACTTTATTATAAACTTGCTAACTTTACTGCACCCTTGTTCTTCACAAGTGCAGCACTTCTTAGAAAGAATCAACAAGATCCTCGTCTTGGAAGTCAAAAGAGCAAGGATTCTGTCCTCCACTAGTCAGAGGGGAGACCACAAACACCACTCTCTCACGGCTAGATACTTCTAAATTCATGTGCCGATGCAGAGGTACAGGAAGACATCCACACAGAGCTGGTTAAGACACGACTCTCCAGCAAGAATGTGTGGGGGAACACGAACAGAGCAGGCACTCGAGGCTGGGAGCCAGGCAGCCTGCTCACAGGGACCAAAACATCATGGTACAACTTCATGGTATGTTGTCAGTGGGCAACAGAGATTCTAGTTTCATCTAGGTGCTATTCACAATGTGCTTTGAATTTATTTTACATAATAGCCACTTGGAACTGGAGTGAGAAGCTGGTTACTTGCTCGCAGGACATCAAAACTCAAAGGTTCAGGTCTTTCTAGGGTGCTCTTTGCAGGTTCATTCTGCTCACTAGGCCAAAAAAGAACTATATATACATATGTATCTTTTTAAAGCTAGAATTTCCTGTTAACTAACGGTTTAGATGAAAACACAGCTCCTGTGCCAGTATGTCAGTGCCCTGACATTGCCAGTCCCTTGCTCTGTGAGGCCAAGGCTGCCCCTGCTTGCGCCATCAGCCCTCATCCATCTGTTGGGGACACCCTACCCATTTGCACTTGCAGACCAGTTGTTTAAAAAAAAATGAAGTAGCGTAGTTCCCTTAATTTAGAAAAACTCATATATAGCTTGCATTCAGAGCCACGTGGAGGCTTAATAAAAAATATCCATTTGTTAGGATAAATACATTTTCTATCCTGAAAAACAGACTTCTGCGTCACCTCCAGTTAAGCACCAACCTAAAATAAGGTTTATATTATATAATTAAATCCTGAAAAATAGATTCTTTTTTTAAGAGGGGAAATCCAACTCACAGAAGGAAAATAACTTGCAGGCATCCCATGGGCCTCACAGACACTGCAAGCTCCTAACCAGTGGCTCATTCCGTACTGAGTGGGAGAGCTTCGTTTGTGGTGAATACAGCTCTTCCAGACTCTCCCAGCATCCAGCTTTCACTGAGGAGACTTTGGGGGAGTGTTCTGTTCCCTGTTCAGACGCTTCCCGGCAGCTGGAGGTGAAGGTCGGCGCCCAGGCTGCCTCCTCTGATCTTTGGGGACCCCAGGAGTGGACTTGAGGGCAGGGGGCTCTCTGTATCTCTCCACAGGTTCAGCAAGCTTCTTCTCCTCCTTCCCACAGGCGACAGTGTTTGGCTTTTGTTCTTTTGGGGGTTGTAATGGGGAAGAAGGAGGCTCTTTACTCGTTCTCTGACAAATCTCTGCATAACTGGGCTTCCGCAATTCCTGGAAACACAAAATGTGGGATTATGGGAACAAAATAGCAGGGATGGTAGTTCCTTCAGAGATGAGCAACATAAAATCAAATCTTAGTTTTTAGTAAAATTCCATCTTCATTGGTATTTTCACTTTTAAAATGTTCACAAAATTCATTACTTTTGCCATGTCCATGGCAGCTGGTGACCACCATCAAAGCTCCTGACACAAACCCTGCTTCCCTTGACCCAAGTGCTCTGCAAGTGCTCTGCTTACACAAGGAATGAGCTGTGATGGTGTGACAGGGTGGTCCTGTGAATCTTATTCATTCATTTATTGAAATAGTATCTTATGTAGTACAGGCTAGCCACGGCACGTGACATGGGCTTTAACTCTTGATCCACCCCCACCGCCCCCCCCCACCTCCTGAGATGCAGTCTTACTGGATAGCCCTAGCTGGTCTGGCCCTTACACAGAGCTTGTGGAAATTCCATCTTCCTGCTTCTGCCTCCCAAGTCTTGGGATTACAGGTGTGTGCCTTCAAACCTAATGCAATTTTAACTTAAAAACTTACCTCAACACCAAGCTGAAAAGATGCTAGATCATCAAGGACAGAGACTACTAGATCTGAGGACTTACTGCCTCACTCACTATGTATCCCTAGCTGGCTGCAACTTGCTATGTAAACCAGGGGCGTCAAACTTGTAGTCACCATCCTGCTCTGTCTTCCAAGCATTGGAACTAGAGGTCTGAGCCACCACATGTGGCAGAAACACTGAGATGTAAACAGGGCAAGAGGACACCAAGTTGCTCTTTTCAGTCATTCTGCTTAACTATTTTTCATACATATGACATACACAGTAAATGCAGAAATGATTGAACTCCACACAGGACAGAGTTGGGGCCTTGTTATTATCTGAGAGATCCCACGCTGAAACAGAAAGGCTCAGTGACGTGGTACAGAGAAATGAAGACCACACAAATGAAAATCAATCAAATTAGGATCACTAAAGATAGGCCGAGGCAGGACATACACAGAATGCCCGAGCACTGTGCAAGGCAGGTGAAGAACTTACTGTTGCTGCTCCATTCACCTGCACTGATTTGCACGCGGTTGTAGTAGGGGTAGAAGGAAGTGTGTCCACACTGTGGGAGTCCCTCTGCTTTTCTGCCACCTTGGGATCCCTGTGAAAATGCCAGCTGGTTTAACAATCACATGTAACATAACAGGTCACCCCACTTGTACACGGCAGAGGCTGGTTGAACACTGATACTTACTCAGGTAAATGGACTGGAGAAGGGGGACGTTCAAATGCTGCTGTCACAGCACAGGGCGCTGGCACGGAAGGCTCTCTGGGGACCACTACAGGAACAGTGTTTGTGCTTGCATCTGCACTGAGGTTCTGAAAAATCATTAAGTAGCAGTTTACGAGTTGTCAGATTTTTGCCTAAGGAGTTAAGAGTCTAACCATTAAAACCATGGCGATCTCTAATCCATCAGGAGAGCCCCCTTCCCAACCCCTGACTGACTGATACTGAATGGTGTCTTCACCCTGTAAGCCAACAGAACCAGTGGTATCCTACCAACAAACTGCCAAGCCCCAGCAGAAAGATATAGGAGAAGCCCCCAACAAACATAACTACATTTTGAGACTGTTATCTGCTGGACAGCACTCAGCCTTCTTGCTCTTAGCAAATGCACGGTAATTACCCGTAAGCTTGTCTTCTTAAGTGCACAGTTTCCAAACATACCTTACTCATCTGACATGTCAGGGCTCCCCATAGCAGGGACAAAATTACCCAGACAGCACACTATGATTCACTCTTGTCACTAGTACAAAACGAAAACTCACACAGATATCCACAGCTACATAAATCTGAGTGCCTGGTGATAGGCTGAAGATACACACCCACAGGAGCTCTCACCTCAACTACAAACCACCCATGGAATCAGGGTGTACAAACCTGCTTTACCCAACTTAACAGGCAAGGTCACTAGGCTAAGACCTGAGAGAATGAGAAATTATTCCATCAACGACTTTCTCAGTACAGCCATAATTCATACAAGTTTACTCATGGTATGCCATTAACCCAGTATGCGATTTTAGAGCAAGTAAATAATTGGTTATAAGTTTAAATATAAAAAGATAAAATTTACTAACTGCCTTTCTTTTCAAAGTATATCAATTCAAAGGGAAAATAAAGTAGCTGGAAGTGCACTTGGGGAGAATGGCACAGTTTAGATCCCTGTTTGGGGATGGGATGGGGAGTTAACCAGAGACTGAGATTCTGCTGGGTTGAGGACCAGAGGTTCTTATGGCTCAAATGAAAGGAACCTAGCTTACTGAAACACAGGGCAGCCAATGACTTCCTATTTGTAACAGCATGCTCAGATCCAACATATGTTCAACTCTGCCTCTAAGTAAACACAGACACATATGACAAACTTTACAAAGAGTCACAATCCTATGTCAAGTCCTGGTACATTCTTGCAGATGCACCATCCCTAGCAGCAGTGTAGACTGTGTAACTCAGCCAGAACCAAGTACAGCCTTTCAGAAAGCAGTAATTCTTTCTTTAAGAAAGGCTTTGCACAGAAACTCAAGTACATTCAAAGCAGTGACTGCCTGTGAAGCTGGGGAGGCCTGCCAGGATCCTTTTACCGATCATTCAAGGAGACCATAACTTGAAAACAAGACTTCATAACTGTTGGTATGCATAATTCTGTTTTATAGGTCAATTGGAAATTATTAATGTGGATATTACGATCTGTAATTTCTGAGACAGCCCAATTCTAACATGTGACACTTACTGGATAATATAGAAGAATCTTGGAAAACATAGTTTCCATGGCTAAAAAGAGCAGCAATTACCAACTCTCAACACGAAAAGGACTAAACTTTTTACCTGACCTTAGTCTCAAGATACTGTACGTAGCAAAGTCATCCGCCCTAACTACTGTGGCGTGGTGCTCCGGCACCTCAAGGCAGATGTAAGATCTGATGTATAGCCACAGCTGACAACTGTAGCAGAAGGAATACCTGGACCAGGACCAGGACCACTCTACAAGTCCACCCCTACCCCAGCACTTAGCCACACTTTAGTAACTAGGCAGAAAGTCATTTCTCTGCATATCCCAGTCTTTAAATACTGATGGCAGGGGAACAAATCCCACTTCCAACTTGTGTAGCTAACTAAGTGTATTGCAGGAACCCTGGAAAGGAATTTCTCTGAACTTTAGTAGTTCAGCTAAGACTAGCAGTGATGACTACCGCAGTGAACAACCTTGTGGTAGCCTAGAGTTTGCCTGAAATCACCAGACCACAACGAAGTGACTCTAAGCTTCTTGCTACTTACACTATGCAGATTTCCAAAAGCTGTCTTATTTCTGATCTAATTCAGATTCTTGTGTCTCATTCTGTGTTTTGTTTGCTTTAAACGTCAACAACAAAAATTAATCTAAGCATCTGTACAGCACAGGTCCACAGTAGCCTCAGCAGATGGCATGAGAATGACGGCTTGATCCTGGCTCCAGCACCACATGACCAATGCAAATCACCCAAACCTCACACCTCCCTCAATTATTTTCTCCTTTTAATATGTGTGAAGAACCTGAGCCAGGTCCCTGCACAAAGTCAGTGCTCAGAAAACGTTGACACATGTTACGGCTGTGACACATAGCTTACTCTTTCTTTAGGAGATCCTATGATCAAGCTGGAAAGCCTGTTTTCAAACAAGTCCTCTGCCTTCAAATTGCCTGCAGCTCCAGGTAACGGGGGGAAGTTGGACAGACCCAGTTCGAAGCTCGGTGATGGAGGCTTTGGTGGTGTTGGAGACTGAGTCTGACTGCTCTGCAACACAAGGACACCCCAGAAAGTCACAGTGTGGAGACAAGGGCAGCACAGAACACAGAAAAGAATCTTCCAGCTCTCATCTGTGTGAAATGTCTATAAAGGTTGCACGAGTCATTTCTAGGTTCACCTAACTTGAAATTTAGGTCAATATAACAAAATGTGAGTAGAGTCCAGGAAAAAGGAATGTCAGAGTTCAAATGTAAGCAGTGGGCCACTGAGAGAATTCAGTGGGTCAAGATGCCTGCTGCCAGGCCTGAGGACCTAAGTTTAATCCCCTGGGACCCACATGGTAGAAAGAAAAAACCCACTCCCACAAGTTGTTCTTTGACCTTTATATATACACACTCACTCACTCACACACACTCACTCATACACATGTAATATTAAAACATTCAAATGTAAGCAGGGTAAAAATGAAATGTATCTAAGGTGACAAATTCAGACTAAGCTGGAAATCTTTCAGCTGAAGTTTACCTGGTTTGTGCCCTCATAACTGCTCTCACAGTAGCTTTCTTGGTAACCAGACCAAATGGGATCTTACAGAGCTTCTTTAAAGTAATAGCCCTTACCACATTTAATAACAGCGCCCAAATGTAAAAGTAGTAACACTAGGAAGTCAGGTAAGACAGAGACAGAGCGCTTTCTGTTGAGAAAAAGGTGAACATTCTCAACTAAAGGAAAAGAACCCACATCCCAAGGTACAAACGAAGCCTCTGCTCACAGTGCCACAAAGGGAGACAAGCTTATGCTAGTCTGGCTTCTGCACTTCACACTTCTGAAGCTATAAACTCAGTGTGTGGTTAAGATGCCTCCTATTAGCCAAGGTTTTAGCATCTACTCAGAGTCAAAGATGTTTCCCAGTGGATTGGCAGGAGGTCCTGCTTAAAATCCCACTATAGTAATCCACACTACAGTCACGTGGAGACTGTACTATGTATAAAAGTGAGGTCTTATCTGCACCTGTTCGCAGCACTTCCATTGTCACAATCCTTCCTTCTTTAGGCCAAAAAAGACATCACATTAAAGTTTTGTGCAGTGTTCCTCATCTTATTTTAGCCTTAATCCATTGAATTAACTCTCATGCTTGCTTATGATTAGATTTAAATGTCTTGTAAAAATAAGCATTTGGAGCTAGAGATGGTTCAGTGAACAAGGTTGCTTGCTTTGTGAACAAAAGGACCCGAGTTCAAATTCTTAGCACTCAAGTAAAAAAATAAACACGGCAATGTGTCTGGAACCCCAGCATTGATGGGTAGAGACAGGATGATCAAAGGAGCTCACTGGCAGCCAGCCTACCTGAAACAGTGGGCTTCCGTGCTGTAAGAGACGATAAGCTGCAGGCTGATGAGACACCTGAAGTCTCCTTCTGGCTCTTATGTTATCTAAGTGTATGGGTTTCACATGAGTGCACACAGGCAGACACACACAGGTAGACACACACACAACTTTATGTACTCACTGTAAACTTCTCTTCTCTTTTCTTCCGATAACCAAAGGAATTTTTCCTAGGAGTAGAAAGCAAAAAGACCATTATTTTTCCCCTTACTTAGAAAATTTGCCAAGCGTATGTTTGTTCAAATATTCAAAACAGTGTGCACCAATTCAGTCAGTCTTTAATATTTTTAATCTTTAATGAATAAACTGATTCTAAAAGTCAACTTTAAAAGGACAATCAAAACCGAGGCGTCATAGTACATGCCCACAAGCTCTATATTGGGGCGGCTGAGGCAGGGTCAGCCTGCATTAGATCATTTAACAAGATGGTTTTACTGTCTTAGACAAAAGTATTAACAACAAAAATTCAAATGTTGAGAGTAAATCATTAAGTTAGATATTCAGACAGATAATAAAAAATAATTATTCTAAAACTTATCTACTGGCTACTTAGAATTTTTAAGATTCAAATGTTTAAATGTCCCTTCAGCTGGAATGATAAGATATATATACAAAATCTGACATCAAATTATAGGTGAGCAATTTAAAACATGAGTCAAAAACTATGATTATCCCTTACTGCAAAAGCCACATAAGAACCTCTAAACCCTGAAAGTTCCCTAAACCCAGGCTTGCCTTCCTTATCAACGGCAGCCAGACCCGGGGCAGCAAGGCTGGGGGGCTGTGCCCTGCAGCACTAACTACAGTTAGCACAGAATCAGTATTTACAACGTCCTGGATGGGTCTATGTGGTCTAACGAGCCATACATGAATCTCAACATGCAATTTCATTTTTGTTTATCCTTTCTATCATTTTAACTGAAGAGACTCCCCAAAAGCTATGCATTATATAAACTTAAAATGAATTTGAACATTATTAATTACTTTATTTGTAGAAAATTTAAGAAAATGCTTTGGCTTAAAGTGTTCCTATTAGAAGAGGTTTGAGGGAGGCTCTATAGACCCTCTGGTTTGTAGCCTCTAGGATACAATCCTTTTTGAATCTGGAGGGGAGCCAGGCTGTCTCTGGTAGAAAATTGACTCTCTTTCTGCTGAGCTAGCCTAGTAGGGGTTAAACCCCTGAGCACAGAGGAGGTATTAGGCCATAAAGGTGGGCATGAGCAGCAACCTTCAACCTTTTGGAACACACACCTCAGTCCCAATGACCAGGCCTCTGGGCACATGGGTGAGAGAGGTGACAAGTTCTGGTATGGCACAGGCACTGTCTTAAGACACCAGGCAGGCTCCACTCCAGGTGTCTGTCTATCAATACCAACACCATTTGACAACAGTGTCTCCCTGTCAGCGGAGCCCACAGAATGCATGACTGTTCCGATAGCACCTCGACAGCCCACTAGGAGCCTATGAGTGCAGTAATCCTATGTAGTGATAAGACCTCTAGAACCCGCTATCAGTGCTCCTCCCTTGACTGCAGAGTGAAGACAGCCAAAGGACTGCTGCTCACAGTGTATGATCTGTTGTAGCAGAGACATGGTTTCAGCACCATACAGTTTGCTCCTGGGATACTGGGAACTCACATTTTGGACCCTACATGGGGATACTTCTGCTTTACGATCTAAGTCAGGTTCAAATGACACAAAGTTAAGATTGCTACATGACATTTGGGGCTTTTCACTATATTGACCTTGGCACAAAGAAAAGCAGCAGATACATGACTGAAGCCTTGAAGGTTCTACAGCAACAGAAAAAGTTAATGGGAAACAGACCCTCAAGGACAAGCAGTGGAAGAGGAAATGTGAACTCTGCCGAAGGAACTAGATCACCCCTCCTGTTTCTAAACAGGCTCTCTGGACACAGGCCATGCACTGCAGAGAGGAAGCTACACACCAATCCTGGTTTCACCAGTCCATGGTTCAGAAACAAGGACTGAAAGCTAAACACGTTCATGGTTCAACATGCGCTGCACACACTCCTGTGTTAGATAAGTGGGGTGCTCCAAGTCCTGACTTAAGTCCTTACTACAAGTCCTTACACAGATTGAGAAGACAGCGAGAGTCTCCATTAGGACAAAGCCTAGTCTTCCTGGTAAGAATATAAACCTGTTCCAGTGGCTTCCTGGAAGCCTAGACACTGCTGGGAGACTGACAGTGACTATGTCACCAAAGAGAGGCGGGTTAACAAGACACTATCATGTCTCAGTCCTACCTTTTTATTTTACTTTTTAAATTGGCTGGGATTCTGTAAACTCTGCTTTTCCTGTGACAGGAGGCTTTGTTAAGCTTTTATTAACAAGGGTTGAAAGGACATATGAACTCACCCTTCAGCTTACACTCTCTTTACACTGCACCCGTTGAACCCAGGAGGTCTCTGGCCCAGGCTCCCTACTCTTAAGATTAAGCTTTTAAGAATCTAAACATGACTCTTGGGTTTGTCGCTGATACCTGATGTCACTATCTCTGTGTTATTCAATGCTCCCCCTTTGAGTTCTCAGTTTCCAATAACTGGTTTGGTATAAAAATGGCTGGTGTAAGGTCTACTAAGCCATGGTGCCTGTAGCCTGTCTCAGAAGCTACCACAGCCCCAAACATGTTGGCACCATCTGAAACAGGAATTGCTGCTTCGAAATTCTTCAAATTAAACCTTCCAACTGCATTAAAAGCAAAGAGATACTCTCCTCCCTTTTCTACTATTGTCCTTCAGGGTTACTAGCTTTTACAAGTGGTAGCCCCAGTCAAGCAAACATTTCCACAATACTGAAATGAATTATACAGTGGCTTACAAGTGTCTAAGTGAAAAGAAGAGTCATATGTCTTTCTCTTTAAAATCTAGAAATGATTAAGCTGAGTGGAGAAGACATGTCAGAGCAGAGAGAAGCCAGTGAGTACATGAATGACAAGAGAGCCAGCTGAGCTTCCTGCTGGTAGAGAGGATGTTCCAGTGACCCTCATTGAAGATCAAACCGGCCACAATATTCTCTGAGACTGGGTCCAATGGATAGCAGGTTCCCTCTTTTTAATGCTGCGAGGGTTGAGGGAGGCAAGGAAGCTGCAGATGCTGACAGAGGTTGGCACATGACATGCAGGAAAGAAGCACCTTCGTTACACCTGAACACAAGTGAAGTAGCAGGCACTGAGGCAGAGGCTGCCGTAAGGTAACCAGGAGACCCAGGAGCCATCACCCATGAGAGTGATTTACCTAAGTCAATAGCTTCCCATTGAAAGAAGAAACGATCTAGGACTGCAGAGAAGTCAATGCCTAGCACTGAAGCATCAATGGACTGGCTGATGCTCTACCAGGGACTAATGTAGCTAGTGACTATTACAACATGGTGACTGAATATTTTAAGAAAGTATTGAAAATGTGTTACTCAAAGTAAAAGGTTCCTTTCAGATTACTATTATTTGCTACTAATGCATCTGGCCATTCACGAGCTCCACAACAAGATTAATACCATGTTCACAAAAAGTAACACAATATGCATTCTGTAGTCATGGGTCAAAAAATAATTTCAACTTTTACGTCTGTTTAAGAAATACATTTCATAGGGGCTAGGGAGATAGTCAGTCATAAAATGCTTATTGCCCAAGCCTGAAAACTTGAGTTTGAGCTTCAGGACCCACATTTTTAAAAGCCAGCACTGGGACTAAGGAGAGGTTCACTTTTTAAACTGCCTATAATGAACGCATGAGGACCTGAGTTTGGATCTCTAGAACACATAAAAGCCAAGTGCAGCGGCTGTATCTCTAACTCCAGTCCACAGGGAACAGGTATAGATCCTGGAACTTCACAGCCCAGCAAAGTCTGCCAAATTATCAACTCCAGGTTCAAAAGACCCTGCTTCAAAAAACAAGGTAGGGAGAAGAAGACGGCTGGCATTGTCTCTGGCCTTGACACAAACATCATCCAAATATCACAGACTCTCAAAAATAAAAATGCCAAGTAGATATGCTTACAGTACTGGCATTGCAGTATTCAGGAAAGGGGAACACTAGAGTCAGCCAGCCTGGCCTAATGGTGAGCTCCAGTTCAATGACAGACACTGTTCTCAAAATGAAGGTACATGGGACTTGAGCAAGACCCAAAGTTGATAAATGTAATACATGTAGCCTGTTTACCCCACTAATAAAATAGGAAACTATATTTCATGGACAACAGTGACCCTTCTGGAAAGGACCCACCACTTCAGGTGCTGTTAAAATGCCTGTGATCAACGGGAAGAGGTCAAGACAGCAACATTTTGGGCTTCAGTGAGCCTCAACAGCTTTCTCATTGTGACCTTCAATGGCTGAGGGGCTGTTTTGTACATAAGTGAAAAGATAGTTTCTTGAGATAGACCTACTGCTGACCCATGTCAGTGTTGTGTATGAACAACAAGAGGCTGAGGCTATAACTGGGTGATTAGGCAACAGCAGGGGGTGAGAGGTTTGGCTCCCAATATACAAATTCTGTGAGCAAAATAAACAGCAGTGTATGCTTTGTAAAGCAAAGAAAAAAGGCACTAGTGTCTTATTCTTGGGCACTGCACACCCATCCCAATCGTTAGCACCCCAAGTCACTCAGCACACTAAAACAAAAAACTGTGTGGCTCACTGTGCCGTGACACCTGCTTTAATGTGGTGGCTTAGACCCAAACCTGCAGTATCTCAAAGGTGTGCTTTTGTTCTGTATGTACCAAGAAAGAGGAATCAACATTTTGAGTTCCAATTAGTCACTAATCATGCTATATATTTATGTATGGAAAACTTTGGATCCCCCTCCCCCAATTTAAACTTTCCAAAGTAGATTAAAAGAGAAAACCTAGATAGGCTGAGGTTCTTGGCCAGCACTTGTCAGGGCAATCCTGACAGGCTTCACTGCATTAGCAGCTGGCCTAGTCAACATGGGTAGGGTGCAAACTCTGAGTCCACCTGTGTCTTTTCTAATCTCACCTCTTTGGAGGAATGGCAGAAGACAAGCCAGCAAGCAAGAAAGAAGGAAGTGCATTGGAGGTCCCAGGGAGAAGGAAGTGGAAGCACAGTAGTTCACATTCACAGCGTATGGAAAGAACCCTAGCTAGCAAGAAGCACCAAGACTCTTGGAACTATCTGCCCAAGGATGGAAATGATGTGACCAAAGGCACTGCTTCACAACAGCAGCTTTTGTTTATGAGTAAATTTAGTAAAAATGAAATTTAAATGCTGGTTTGCCTGGCTACCAAACTCTTGCATCTGCTGACTATATCCCATTGCCAGCTCAATCCTATTTTACTTTTATTTTTGTGGAGGACTAGGCATTGAACTAAGACCTTGTTTATGCTAGGTAAGCACTCTACGGTGAGTTACAAGCTCAGCCCTCCTCACTACCAGCTGTAAAGAGAGCAAGGATAGGAATCTGTGGGACACACCTTGGAGACCCCCTCTGTCAAGGGCAGCGACCTAAAGAGCCAGGGTTAACAGCCAAGGTGAGACTGCAGGCAGGACAAGCAGAGATTGGACACTGTACAGCCCCTGCATGCCAGCTGCAGTGTCATGAAAGAAAATGTTATGCTTTTAAGACAAAACAAAACACTGAAGTCTCTGCTCTAAAACCCACTACCCTGAGGAATTGAGAGAAGCCTTTGATGTTTACAGCCTTCTATTTGATTTTTCTGAAGTGTATTAGGATATGATTATAAAACATCTAAATTAAAATGTGGAACATTAGTAGTTCATGATAGGTACATAATATCTGCTTGACAAAATATGCGAGTGACTTACCTTCCTCTCCCTAAAGCAGGAGAGGATTCAAGACTACTTGGTTCCACACGCCCAGTTCCAATCTCTCTCTTGGCATAAGCTGAAGGGTTTTGGATTCGTGTTCTAGTTTGCCCTGCTTGCCTCGTCTGTGGACTCCGGACACCATTAATTAATCGATCTGCAGTGAAGTTAAATATTGAAGGACTTTCTAGCAGCCCAGGCCCTCTCTCTGTACTAGGAATCGCATGGCGCAGATGAGACTTACTAGGATTCCTGCAAATGAGATGTTTGTATATGCTGAGTTATAAAGCAATCAAGGAGTATAGAATGAGCATGCTAATGTGAAATATGTATGTCAAGATCTGCTTCCTACTTAGTAAACACATGGTAAAAGTTGCCCCCAAAGCCAGAATCTGCTCCTTACTACTAGCAGCCAGCTTTGGGGTTGAGTCTTTCTATACAATTATATATTATATAATTTATATGATTACAGTTTTAAGCTTCAGGAAATTTCATCTCTGTTGAGCATTACTAGTGGTTACATAGATCCCTCATTACAAATAACCTGGAACACTGAAAATGAAGCTTGTGAACATCTGAAACATCCTTGGAACTTGCCTGCTTCTAGGAGGATATTGTCTGAGTGATGTCAGAGGAGACGCTGCAGGTTTGAAGGTCGGAGATGTAAACCCATTTATAAATCCAGTACTTGGAAATGGAGTTACCTGAATGAATTCATTAACAAAAAACAGGTATGTAAAAACATGAGACACGAGACACTTCAATTGGATTTACAATTGTATCTTGGGTAAACCAGATCATGTCTTCCTCTTGCCAGAGGTGTGAATTTCATGTTATGCTTAAAAATAACTGCAGGGTAAGGAAAAACAAGATTATTACAAAATGCAATGCCTAGTGAGCATTCACGCCAGAGCTAGTGCTAAATATTTTCTCCCTGTCACCTTAGATAATCCTTACAGTAATCAAATGAGAACACCAAAGGACAGAACCTTGCCCCAAATCACATGGGAGTCCTGAATACAGGCATTGCTGATGATGCTTAAACTAAGTTAACTAGGGCTACTACCACCAGCCTGGCAAGACATGGCGATCCTATATTCTGAATAACCTTAACACAATTCAAAGAGCTCAACGTTAGAAGTTCTCACATACTTATTGCTCTTAACCAGATGCCACTCCCACAGCTTTTGGCAGGGATTTCTTTTCTCCCCCCCGCCCCCCCGCTCTCTCTTTAGGGTTTACTTTCACGCAAGACTTGCTGTAAACAGCATCCTATTTTTAGACAATAAAATTTTTCCCCAAGTAATTAAAGTGGCACAGAACATATAAATATAATAATATAAATAAAGTTCACAAGAAAATAACAGGCCATAATGACCTTAAAAGTTTAAAAGCTTAAATATAGGATTTTAAGTACCATGCAACAGTTTTTAAAATCTTGACACATAAAAATGGGGTAAAACTCAGTGTGGAGGGCTCAGTGGCCCCAATGCACACAAAGGTATCACCACGTGACTTCAACACTTGGATGCCAGAGGGATCCCTCCTGAGAGTTGTCCTCTGTCCTCTAGAGTTCACCTGTCCTGGCATGTATGTAGCTGGACATGCATACATGGAGCATGCACACACACACACACACACACACATACTTTAAAGGTGAAGGAGAGACCAACTCCACACTCTTGATGTTGCACATGGGCATAGAATAATCATAATAACAATAGAAATTACAAGATGGAAGGGTGAGATCACTAACTTTTTGGCCTCTGGGGCATGTGGTTTCAAATATTCTCCAAGTAAATGACATTATTTCCAAGGCACTTAGTTGCTTGGGGTCTTTCAGTCTCTATGAATGTTCACTAACAAGAAAGAAATAAGTACAGGTTCCTACACAGTTGAGAACATGTGAAGAGAAAAGGGTGGGAGACCCAAGCAGTTCTCTTCAGCACTAACTGGAAAGCAGAAGCTCTATTTAAAATGGGCATTAGAGCTAGCACATCATTCCCTGATTACAAAATTTAAGTAACAAAAGAAAACATTTAACAGTTGTCAAGGAAGATCCACTCCCTAACAAACTCCACAGTCCATGAAAATTACAGTGCTTAAAAAAATATTTCCCAGTTATACAACAGACAGGAGATTAACATCCCGGATATTTGAAGAAATCTAAAATTAAACACTAAACCCTAAATCATCCAGCTAATAAATGGACTAATGAACTGAACTCTCAGTTCTGAGAGGAAACACAGATAGCCAGTAAATACTTAAAAACACCCAGCAGCCTAAGCTCCCAGGGAAATGCAAAAACAGATTCTTACCCTGGCTACCACCAAGATATGAATGAGGACAAATGCCAGTGAGGACAGGAAGAAAAGGGAGCTCTGACTGACTGCTAGTGGGAATACAGATGGAAATCAGAATGGAGGGCTCTCAATAAACTTAGAAAACCACATGACACAGCTGTATCACTCTTAGATATTACATATCTATGTTTACTGCTGCGCTACTCATAACAGTCAGGAAACAGAACTATCCTATAAGTGAAGCAAGCCAAACTTAAGACAGAAACCATGCTTCCTTTAATATTTGGAACCTACATTTGGGGATCGGGACAGTAGGTAGGTGCGGGGCAGAGACATGAAACTAGAAGGCGGCTCATGAGAGGAGGAAGGGCTTTAAGAGGGAAAAGAGACTTAACATGCCAACACAGAGCAGGCGAGATGGTCTGAGGGAAGGAAGGAAACCAGCCAGAGAGGAGAAAGTGGCGATGGGAGGGACAGTAGAGAAGAGAGATTAATGACAAAGTATAATAATACACAGGTCCAAAACGCAGGAATAAACCCACTACACTATGTTGGCTAACTTAAAAGTTAAGGGGAAAAAAATACAACACAGTAGAAAAGCCACTTAATTCAGACCAAAGTTTTGGAGACTTTAAATCTGGTAAAACCAGCCAGGTGATGGTTGCCTACACCTTTAATCCCAGCAGAGGCAGGTAGATCACTGAGCTTAAGACCAGCCTGGTCTACACAGTGAGTTCCAAGATAGCCAAGGATATACAGAGAAACTGACTCAAAAACAAAAACAAAACTGGCAAAACCAAAAGATTAGTTTAAATTTGGAATTTTACATAATACCTATCTCAGAAAAGGGTCTGGATAGGAAGGCCTGAATGTAAAACAACAGTGGCTGACCAAGGACCCCAAGAGAGGCATCTAGACAGTATGACAGTGGGTGACAGAGTGACCCACTGCAGCGTCACGTGGGGAAGAGCACTAGCAGGAGGAGGCTAACGGACGGACAGAGTTCCTCTCCAGATCTCTTCTGATGCTCCTGGGAAAGGGAAAAACACCATGGCCAAGGGTCCATGTTCATGCAAAGCATACTACGGGAAAAGCATTTTTCCTTTGCATCAGAGCTCACTCAACAGTGACAGGCACATCTTCCTTTCTTCTATCAGCCTGTATATCTGTGTGTTCCCATCCATGTACACTATAAACTCAATCAGATCTGCCTTGGCTTCCTTCACCTCTTTTTCCCCTCCTTTCCATGCTGGTCTCTCCCTCTAGAATAGAATTTCTTCTATATTCACATCTTTAAAGAAATATAGACCTTTATAGCCCACATGTATGAGAGAAAACACATGGTATTTGTCTGAATGTAGCATTATTTTGCTTAATTTGATGATTGACCCATTTCCTTTTTTTAAGAAGTCTGTATATCAAATGACATTTTTATATTTATTTATTTATTTATTATGTGTACAATATTCTGCCTGTGTGTATGCCTGAAGGCCAGAAGAGGGCGTCAGACCTCATTACAGATGGTT
>LOJH01003910.1:46386-59432 GCA_001685095.1 Ellobius talpinus
TGTGTGTGTGTGTGTGTGTGTGTGTGTGTGTATCTTCAGTTCCAAAGGATCTGACACTCTCTTCTGGCCTCCTTAGACACTACACTCACATGGTGCAGGCATACATTCAGGCAAAACACCTATACACATAAAATAAACAAATCTTAAGTGGGGGGACCTGGAGAATTGGTACAGTGGTTAAGAACACATGTTGCTCTTGCAGAGCACCAGAGTTTGATTCTCAGCATCTATGTGGTAGCTCACGACCTCTTACTCCAGTCCCAGGGAAACTGAAGACCTCTTCTGACCTTCCCTAGCACCAGGTATGCGCACGGTACACAGATACATGCAGGCAAAATATTCATGCACATAAAATAATAAAACAAATCAGTCAAAGTAAGAATTTGCCAGGTGGTGGTGGTGCACACCTATAATCCCAGTCCTTGGGAGGCAGAGGCAAGTAAATCTCTTGAGTTCAAGGCTAGCCTGGTCTACAGAGCAAGTTTCAGGGTGGCCAGGATGACACAGAGAAAAAAAAAACACAGAAAACTTTAAAAAAGAAAGAAATCATTATTCTTTAAGCAGCTACATTCAAATCAGCTATGAAGAGTGTTATACAATTTTGAGTGGTTAACTAGGATTCAGTAATAACAACAGCAGAGATCTTACTGCATCCTGCATTCCTACTACAATCAGAACAAGTCTAACAGGCAAGTATCACCAGCACCCCCTTTCACAAGAAAACTAAGACCAAGAAAAGTTAAATAATCTGCCAACGGCAATGATGGTAGTTAGAAAATTGTGCTCTAATATAAGCAAACACAAAACATTCAAGAACTGACTTCTCAAAATTCACATAAAAATATTTTTATTAAAGAACAACCTGCTATTATTTACTTAAAACATGGTGTATGAAACTTGTAAAGGATTATAAGAATCCTAGTTTAATCTGTCTGGCTCAATGAGCCAGAATTCCCCCCACTACACATACACTGAAAATTTGTGGGTTGGAAAGTTATTAAAACCAGAAGCTGACCTTAGCTGCCACATTCTAAAGTGATTGTCCATAAAAAATCAACACTGCTTCTCTCTGAAGGACGAGGCATCCCACCCGCAGGTTCTGATGTGCTGTACATCCAAAAACACTCTGCTTTACTTAAAAAAGCACTGACTCACAAATTTTTATTTTACAGATGTACAATAGAATGGTCTTGCCAACAGGATATTGAACAGAAACTAGAGGAGTGTCAGAGAGGAAAAAGTAGAATAGGTGAGATAATGGAGTAAAGAGTTGAGAACACCTCAGGAAAGACTGTATTCTGAGCCACAGCAATGTTACCTCTGCGGCCCTTTAACTGCAAAGCAGAGATACAGCAGCCCAATATAAAGTTACTTCTATAATACCTATAACAAGACTCTTAAATTAAGTTTTGAAAATTAAGGCAACACATTAAACACAGTAATACCAGACATCAGTATACTGCTTAGACATAATCTCATAATTGAAAAGCCAATTTAAAACAGAAAGCATGCATCTTGCATAAAGCCACAAGGAAAAAGACAGCACTCAGTCTGTACTCTGCATAAATGTACAAAGCAGTTAGCAATTGGTAGTCGCTACTATTTGTTCACATTTAAATAAAAGATTCTTTGTATATTATCTTAAAAGTTTAATTGTTTATAGAGTTTTGTCCTCTGCAACTACTGAAGGAGACAAACAAAGGACTGTGAAGGTTAACTTTTCTGGTAAAATCCCCAAATGTGGGTGCAAGAGCAATGTGAGCATGGAGAAAAGGCAGGCAAGACCAGACCAATGAGCAAGTCCTTCAATTACATGACCCAGTCACATTCTACAACTCTCTCAGTATTTCACTGAAATCTATCTCCTTCCTATTACCAACAGCTTTTCTTAATGATTCCATAAAAAATCACTACAAATAAACTACTGGCTGAATAAAGAAAAAAAATCTTTCTATTTCGGGCCAGGCTTTTGTATCTCTGAGTTTCATATCTACAGATTCAACAAGTCACAGATCAAAACTATTTGGGGGAACATCCTGTACCCCTACTAAACACATACAATCCTTTTCTTGCTATTTCCCTAAACAACACAGTATAGCAATTATTCCACAGCTCTTACATGGTATCCAATATTTTAAGTATTTTAGAATATCAAGTATGCAGGAGAATGCATATAGATTATATGCAAATACAGTAGTGTCTCAAAAAAGGGACTTTTATCATTAATAATTTTCGTATCCATAAGCTCTTGGAACCAATCTCCTGCAGATAAAAAGGGATGAGTATATGTCTAACATTACTAACATTATTATATTACTAACACTTCGGTGCATCTGTATAATGAGCAAGATTGGTTTTCTGTTGTTGAATAATATAAGCATTCACTACAGATCTAGAAAGATGCTCAAGCTAGCTACCCAACATCAGTAGCAAAGCTTCTTCCAAACCACTAAGATTGGTACACAAGTGGTTTTGACTGACACTAAGCTTTTAGGGCAGTTACAAGTAGCAAATTTTCTGCCTTAGACACAGTATAAAAAGAAGACACACTTGAAATATATTTGTGTTCTGTAAGTATAACATGTTGTCAGTGACTTCAAATACTTGCTGAAACTCCTGCTGTCCATCTGACAAGAACCCCTCTCAAAAGGGTAAGGGACACTAAGCGAAACAGTATCCATATGAAAAGGTCTGCACAATGCTGTGTGGGGTAATTAGTGGGGCATGCTTCAGCACCAACAGTTAACACACAAACTCTGGTTTAAATATACCAATTAATAATATATATTTCTCATCTGAAAAAGGTTAAATTGATGCTTCATGCATTCACAGTCTTACAAATGCATCCAGACTGCCTACAACCTAAATTAACTAATTTTCATAAACACAATCAGAAGGTAAAGATTGCCAGAGCGCGACACAACAAACACCGACACAGGATACTTACTAACTGTCCACCTCTATTCTGCCATCCCCAAACAACACCATCCTCTGACACTGGCAGCGGATAAGGGGTCTGTTCCAATGAAAATGAAGTATTTCCTAAGTATGGGAGCTTATTGTGCAGATTCTCACTAAATATTTGTGCATCTTCTGTCATGTTTTCTGTGGCTGTGTTAGCCCAGAGAAAGCCCACTTGATATCTACCACACCCACCTGTCAGTTCTTCCGAGAGTGCCTGACTTGCTAGCCCTGCCGTTGGGAAATAGGAAAATTTATTCAAACAATGAATATAAAACTCTTCTGGGATCCTGTGCCAATCCATTTCTGAGGAATTTTCAGATACATTTAGGATGTCCTGTGTAGGTGATGCGACATAGTCACCACTTGGCACTGCACACTCTTTACTGTCTGCTGGAATGGCAGGAATTGCCTGGAGAGTATCACTGGGGATAGCTGCAGACACATCCACTTGTATACAGTCAACATCAAAAAAAGAGGAATACCCCTCAGAAGTGTTGCATAATGCCATTTTCTTAAAAGTCACCTCAGAGTTTTTTGAAAACTGCATCTCTCCATTTAAAGTGGATTCTTTAAGGGTAGATTTGGCATTTCTTCTTTTTGTCCGACGTGGGCCTAAGCAGTCAATGCTGTTAGGATCAATACTGTCCTTATCCAAACAAAGTCTCTCTCTCTCTTCTTTGCATGTTAGTTTTTCTTTGCTCAATTCTGATGCATTGTTACCAAAGGCACTAGAAACTTCTTTAACTGATTCAGACTTAATGAAATGCAGTTCTGGGCTTTTGTCACTATTAACCCACTCTGCTTCATGGGACACTGGACTGTGATTTAAAGGTGGTACAACAGTACGGTCTGGGTATTCATTCACTCCATCTGTTTTGTAACTATTTTCAATTTGATTAGTTTCACAGTCAGGATCTGCTGCTACGTCGGAACCAATACAAGTTACTGTGCTTCCATTGAGCACAACTTTACATTTAGGAACACTTGTTGCCCACTGAAAGATTGTTTTAGCATCTGACTTGGTATTTTCTATGTCCTCCTCACTGATCTCTCTATAATTAGCCTTCTGTTGTCCCTTTTCAGTCTTTTCTAGTGCATAGGGCCCACTGGATTGGTTGTGTACTGCACCAACAAAGCTCTTCACATGCACTTCATCTCCTGCGTTATTATGGAGGGCTGTTTCCCTTGCTTCAGTGTCAGGACAGGTGAAAATGAAAGCAGGGGGTGTTTCTGGGCCCTGAAGAGGTCTGGAGTGATCATAATAAGACTTGTCACTTGGCATTCTTTGTGAAAGTCCAAGCTTCAGCAGATCTGTCTTCTGGACCACCCCTTCTGTGTCTGGTTCACATTCCACATGAGTTAGATTACAGGTCTCTGTCTGAGCCTTTTCTGTCCTACTAACTACACAGAGGTCTGCTTGATACCAACATTTCAACTCCCTATTGCCAAGGCTCTCAGTCTCTAAAATGCTCATTCTATCTTCATCTTGGTAAGTGGAACCATTTTCAGAACACAAGAACATCTCACCTCTGTTTGCCAGTTGGATACTTCCAGTTTCCAGACTGCTATCTCTCAGGTTCTGCTCCTTCATCTGCACTGGCTCCCGGTGGGGTATGGGATTAGGACCATCAGGTTTGCTCAAGGTAACTTCTCTGAGATTAGCATGGACTGGGAGATATTCATTGACTAAACTCTCTGAAAGTAACCTTTTGGGGCTTAAATTAATCTTATCTAGACCAAAGGAAAGGATCCTACCTGGACTGTTAACACTGATATGAAAACAAACATTGTCTTCTAGTAGCTTTTCAGAGTCGTGCTCTCTTTCTGTTTTAGGGTTTAAACTTTGGCCAGCACTAACTGTTATAGCCTCAGGTTCACCATTCCCATCAACATATGAAATGTCATTAAGTAAATTAACAAGTGAACCATCCACCTGACTTCCTACTCCTGAAGCACTGCTCTCTCTTTCTTCAGATACAGCATGCGGACACTTTAATGAGTCACTGCCTATGTTAATATTTAATTCAGGGAGTAGGCCAGTATTATGTAATGTACTATGTTCTGTGTGATCTTTAGGGAATTTGGCAAAAACTCTTGCCCTCAGAGACTCAGCTTGCAGGTCACTGATGTGTGCTTCATCAGATGGTTCACAGTCCACCAAAATAGCCAAACTACATCCACTTTTCTCGCTAAATGTTTCTTTTGTTTCACAGGGGCATAGATTATCCTGGGGTAACAGTTCTTCATCCTGCTGCTTTAATTCTCCTGCCCTCTGGACAGTATTTGAGGCAGCACATTCTTCCCTGTTAGCTACAGGCCAATCCACTTGGAAAACTTCATAAGTAACAGCTGAATGACATTCTTCTGCAGCTGCTCCATACATGGGAGTGTACTGTTCTTCTTCCATGTTCAAGGACTCCGGATCTATAGCACAAATCCTGTAAAATTTGCTCTCCCTTGAATTCTTACAATGTTTGTCACCAACACAAAAAAGGCTTTTATTTTGCAACTCTCCAGCAGACACATCTACAGAGTTATTCTCATTAAAACTACTTATTTGAACATTTAGAACTTTTTCTTTGTCTATTAAAGAGTTTTTACAAGTGGCCAGGTAACACTGCAGATGGTCACTTACACAAGTTTTCTCCTGCTGATCAGAAGGCATGGGCACATGTGAGAAAGGCTGGTCATCTTCAGAACAAGCCTGTCCGTCACTACTCATACACAGTGGGTCACTGACAATCTCAGAACTCTCTTCAATAACAACAGTATCTAAATTCTTGTCACCCTCATCTAAATTTTCAGACCCATGAAAGAACTCAAATGTGGAAGAGGAATTAGAATTCAGTGACTGCTTTGATCTACGATCCTGTCTGTGCCCAGACCTTGTAACTCTAGTCCACACAGTGACACCAGCGGCTGCTTGGCTGGGTCCATTTTCAACATTGTGAAGCTCCTCACCTTCAAGGGTATGAAATAATGAAGATAAAGTTTTACTTATCTTGTTCTCCGGTTTCTTCTCTTCCACAGATTTTTGTAACAGGCCAATTTTCTCATTGTCACTATCACTACTTAATTCTTTGCTGAAGCAACAGCCCATATCGAAAGTTCAAAAACACACATCACAATGCTTGTCCTTTTCTGAGTTTCTACAAATACGTCTCACACTAACTTGCTATCATTTCTGAAAAGAAGCCAACACACAGTACCAAAAATAACTCCTTGCACAGCAGTCACATGCTACTGCCACTCAAATCCAAATCCTAATGACAACAGAGCCCTGCCTGGCATTCATCAGACTCCTTGTGCTGAAATCCAAATGGCACATGGAATGTAAAGGTACAGAACATTAGGGGAAACAGAAACATACATGTGGATAAACTAAATTCTAAAAACAACTCAAATTATTAGCACAGCCAGAAGAAATTTCAAAATTCTGGTCTTTTTTTTTCAAGTATTTCATTATCTCCTGGATTTTATTTCATGAGACAGTAGTCACCAAAGAATTTCCTTTAAAGAAAACAATAGCAGGAACTTAAACAGTTACAGTTACCAGTCTGCAAGGGGACACAGTGGGTAAGGGTGCTTGCTGTGCAAACCTAATAACTTGAGTTCAACGCCCAGATGGAACATCTGACCTGCACATGTTTGCTCTGGAACAGGTACACTTGCACTCTTACACACACATACACACACGCGTGCGCATGCAATAATGAAATATTTTTTAAAAAAATTCTACATTTTACAGCTACTTAAAAGTTTAATCTTGCCAGGCGTACTGGCACACACCTTTAATCACAGCACTCAGAAGGCAGAGGTAAAAGGACCTTTGTGAGTCTGAGGCCAGTCTGGTCAACAAAGTTACAGAGAAACCGTCTCGAAAAACAAAGAAACAAAAAAACCACACACACACACACAAACACATACACAGAGGCATTATATATTGCTAAAAATATTTAACCTGTAAGATACTGTGCTAAAAGCAGACGGTTGTTATTTTTATTTTGTTTCTTTTTTTAGGTTTTTTTGAGACAGGGTTTCCCAGTAGCTATGAAACCAGTCCTGGAACTCACTCTGTAGACCTTGATCCACCTTCCTCTGCCTCCCAAGTGCTGAGATTAAAGGCATGTATCACCACTGCCCAGCCCAGTTGTCATTTTTAAACCAAAAAAGTATTGGCTATTTTCAGGCCATCAAGCTTTCTGACTGTGAGCCTACTCTTCAGTGTATAGATATGTAGTAATTAATCTAAACATTCACTCAGAAACAGTGTCATCAAAAGGCATAGTTTGTTGATGGGTTGGGTGGGGTGTAGGAGGTTAAACCTTGCATAAGTCAAGCAACTACTCCACCACCAAGCTACATCCCAAGACAGTTCCTTTGGTTTAGTTCTCTTATCTTGTTATCTTTAAGTAATTTTAAAGAATTATTTCTGATTGGGCCAGTAGGATGGCTTAGTGAGTAAAGACAGTGGCTGCCAAGCCTGACAATCCAAGTTTGACCCCTGAGACCAACACTGTGAAAGGAGAGAGTTGACTCCCCCAATTTGTCCCCTGACCTCTACATATACACTATGACGTGTGTACACATATACATAGAAGGAATGATTAAATATAATGAAATTAAATATAATGATCATTTTGACATAGTTCAGGCTTTATTGAGTTGTCTATAGAGTTTAGTGCCTAAGAAGAATCAAGTTCCCATACTACAATTAGAAAAGCCTTGGCACTTCTCAGAAAAACAAGCACTTCTAGTAATATTGCTTGTCCTTACCCATCTCTCTCAAACAGCATCTCTGCTCATTTATGCTGAAATGCAACAGAATCAACAACTGAAAATGGCCGAGGCCAAAGAAATTCCACTAGGAACACTGACTGGGGCAACTTGGCTGCAGAAAGGCAGTAGGAGTTAGACCTTGAACACTTGCTTCTTGCCTCTCATGCTAGGATGATAATCATTGGCCACCACACCCAGTTTATACAGTACTAAGGCTCTCTCCTTACACGTGAGGCAAATCTTCTATCAACAGTTATATATTCATTCTATGTCCTTATTCTGTTATTATTTAGAATTTGACTTGCGTACTCTAAAAAATCAATTACAATTAGCTAAATTCAGATGAACTGAAAACACTGTCAAGAATACTTGAGAATAAATATATCTGACACTTCCACTGTGAAAAAAAGACAAAATCAACACTTAACACATTCAAGGGCACATTGTCAAATGGGTCCTCCTTTTGACAAACCTAAACCTTTTTCTAATTTTTTTTTACAATACATATTTGGGATAATGCCATATCTGGCAATCTTGACTGTGGCTAGACAATCTGTGATAAATCTAGAAAACGAATTACCTGAGTCAAAGCTGGGATGGAACTTGTTTGAGAAGTGGTTTGCGATATAGGACCATTCATCTGTAAAATTGAAAACATAAAAAAATTCCATCATTCTAACATAAAGAAAACATAATTTCAAATCATAGTAAGAAGCAAAACCAAACCCACTGGGGGGGAATGCATGTTTTTACATTGCAAAAGAAATTATGAATAAGTATATTCAAAATAAGAGAGGAGCGTTAAAATGAAGTACTAAGTGAAATTTCTGGT
Source organism: Ellobius talpinus (assembly GCA_001685095.1). Lineage (NCBI taxonomy): Eukaryota > Metazoa > Chordata > Mammalia > Rodentia > Cricetidae > Ellobius > Ellobius talpinus. The sequence continues at coordinate 54,962 of LOJH01003910.1, forward strand.
AGTTTCAACAGGGGTGGTTTTAAAAAGCTACTTTTCCCAACACTACTTAGAACTTTAAATATTATTGTTCGACAGGATTAAATTTTTTGTTATTGTTTTGGTTTTTGTTTTGTTTTTGAGACAAGGTTTCTCTGTGTGTAGCCCTGGCTATCCTGGAACTCACTCTGTAGATCATGCTGGCCTGGAACTCAGAGATTCATCTACCTCTGCCTCCTGAGTATCCTGGGATTAAAGGTGTGCACCATCACCACTCAGCTAGGATTAAAAGTTTTAAAAAATTGATTATTTATAAGTCCATTGCATGCAAGTATTTGCACTTGGGTGCAGGTGCCCTCAGGGGCCACTGGATGGCCTGAAGTTGCAGTTACAGTAAGAGGCTATGAGNGGGGATCTAAACATTGAGCCATCTTTCTAGACCAGGATTAAAATTCAAAGGTAGCCAAAACAAGTATAATAAAAATCCTAATTAATCTTACTATAATGGCTGTGATATTAGTGTAGGTGTTTAGTTTTTAGAACTATTTTATGTGTATCTGAATGTTCTCCATGTATGCCTGGTACCTATGGGGGTCAGAAGAGGGGTCAAGTCCCCTGGAACTGGAGTTATAGATGGTTGTTAAGTCATGATGTGGATGCTGGGAACCAAACCCAGGTCCCCTGCAAGAGCAACAAGTGCTCTTAATGATGGAGCCATGCCTCCAGCCCACGTTTTTTTCATTATTTTATTTATTATTTGTGTGTATGTTAGATGTATGTTTACAACATGTGTCTGAGTGTGTGGGGCGCGGTAGAGGTGTCACAGTGTGCATATGAAATCAAAGAACCACTTTCACTGGTTCTCTCCTTCCACCGTGGAATATGGGAATCTAATTTAGATTTTCAGGCTTGTGGGACACTGCTTTTACTCATTTACTGGCCCCCAAACTGCATTTTCTTAATACAAAGCTTTAAGTATCTAAAGTTACAGGTGTCTATTGTTTTCTGTATCTAGTGCTATGGTTCCCAGCATGTGAGTCATGACCCCTTTTGGGTTGCTTATCAGACATCTACATTATGATTCATAACAGTTATGAAGTAGCAACAAAAACATTTCATGGTTGGGGGTCACAACGTGAGGAACTGTATTAAAGGGTCACAGCTTTATGAAGGTTGAGAACTACTGATCCAGTACTTTTAGTTTCTGCCACTAAAGCTGCACAGGTATTTTTTTAAAGATGAACAGGGTTGTCTGAAATATTAGAGCTTGCTATTTGAGGGAACTGCAGAATAAAAACATAGAAAGTAGAATTTCCTTCACTACTTTCTCAACTATACCATAAAACAAGCTGACTTTCCTTTAAAAACAGGTCACAAGGCCCTCATTCCTGAGGGCATCCAGTTTGTTACTAGAGACAAGAGTGTCACACACAGATGCCAAGACAAACCTGAGCAGGCCTAAGTTCCCGCTAACAGCATCATATCATACCATCCTTGTACAAGTGTGCTTCTGTTTTCAGACTTAGCAGAGTTTGCCCTGTCTGTCTTTACCGCTAACTCACTGCTAAATAAATGTGTTTCTCTAGGTGTAGGGATCTCAGCCAGGAACACTGGAGGAGTAAGAAGTCTTTTTGCCTCTGTACGACTTATTCGATACACTTGTTCTAAGAGTCAAAGTTCAGTGTAGAGTTCTTTATCAGAAAGAGATGGATGCCTGTGCCCTTGGGCTTCCCTCTTTCCAGCAGCACCTACCAGATGAGAGCTGTCCTTGCCCTCCTGGACTCGCTGTGCCTGCGGTTCAGCCACAACTTTAGCGTCCTGATCAGAAGTCATGGGCTCCACTGGAGAAGTATAATGCCAACCTCAGGACGCTGAAGAATGACAAGGAGTGAAAGGGTCACTTGAGAAGCACCAGTTTTTGTTTTATTTTTGAGATGGTCTAACTCTGTAACCCAAGCAAGCCTGGAACTTAACTATATAGTCCAGGTTGCCTCCAACTCACTGGAACCCTTCTGCCTCAGTTTCCCCAATGCTGGGATCCCAAGTGTGAGCCACTATACCCAGCACTTTGACTAATTTTTCTTAAACTACTAAGTCTAAAAATACTTCTAAAATATCTGGTCACCCTTCTGGATCCCAAGTAGTTTAGAAACAACTGCCCAGAAAATTCATGTTATTCACTGAGGCCTTAGCAAGCTTCTCCTTCAAACCAACCAGGTGAAACTGAAATCAGAAAACTTGGAAACTGTGTACCAACACAGAAAAGCCCAGGAATTCATCTTAAAATCTAAAATTGAGGGGTTAATATTCAAGGCACATGAGGAATATTCATAGTTCAAGAGTAAAAACCAAAAAAACTAATTTCAAAATGGCCAAAGAATGTAAGCACCACCCCCCATCAATGGAAAATGACAAACATACTTAGACATTCAAATACCTCACTAATCATCAGGGAAAAGCTAATTAAAACCACAAAAAGTACCAGCATGCACCTGTTAGGACAGCTCTAAAAAGCCAAGCGCTAACAAGGGTTGACATGGGTGTGGAGAGCAGAGAATGCTGCTGGAAGGATCGTGTGGCCGTTACTGAAAATGGTAGAGAGGTTTCTCAAAACTTGAAAAATAAAACTACTACACTACATGATCCAGCAATTCCATTTTTTGGTATCCATCCAAAGGAAAAGCAATAAGTTCCTCCTGAAGACAGCCTACGCCCACTGCAGCATCACTCACACTAGTCAAGTAAGAGAATCCCCAGCAGATGAAGGAATAAGGGGAAGGAGGGAAAGAGTCTTGCTTGCTGAACATAATGAACAGATAAACCTGGGAGACGTCTGGCTAAGGAAAACTAAAGCAAGCACTGAAGTTGAACACTGTATGAATTCACTTACAAATACAATCCTAGTCAAACACACACAGAGAGAAATAGAGAATGGTAGTTTTCAGGGAATGGGAAGGAAAGAGAAAATAGGAAGTCACAGGTCAAAGGGGACAACAATGCAGTGATTGAGGATGATGAGGTCTCCTAATCTAATACAACGCAGGGCTGGCAATTCTTGTGCACAGAAGTCTGCTATGAAAGTAGATTTCATATGCTCTTGATGTACACTTAACGTAACATGAGATGACTGATGCTAAGAGCCATTTCACATGTATACCTCAGTTAAGTATATATTAAGAAACTAGAAAACCACAGAATCCACTAGTGCTAAAAACAGAAATTATTTTTATGAATCCCAAATTTGTATCTTATAGTTTTTGAATGGTCCCACTGATTTACTCTCATCAACAACAGTTGTGGGTCAGGGATGACAGAGCAAAGGCAAGAGAATAGTGAGTTCGAGCAGTATGGTCTATATAGCAAGTTCCAGGCAAGCCAGAGCTACATTAAAGAGTAACTGCAAATGAAGTGATTTCACTAGAAAGAAACTGGAAATATTTCAGTATAGTTGTACAAACACTAGAGGAGTCGGGAAACACTCTCTCAACAGTAGACAATAAACTTCACATAGAATGCCTCATCTAACTTTCAAAAATGACTTAGGAAGAGACAACTTTCACGACTTTTATTGTGAGGATTCCTAAACATCTAAATAGTTCTAAATTAAAGAATAATGCTTCACAAATAAGATAAAGAGTTCAATGTGGGCTAGGTACCTTTTCAGTTACTTCTGAAAACAATTACCAGAAGGTCAAAGGGGGGGAATACAAAAGTAACTAAGTAACTCGTTTTTGTTTCATTAAATACTCATGCAGGTTTTTTCACTTATTACTATTTTAAGCTATTAACCATTACAAAGTAATGGGTTTGATCACATCTTCACACACCTCATCCATTCCCTCTCCCACTGTCCAGTACCCTCCAGTTGGAGTTCCCTTTCTTCTAGTATTCCATTTTCCTATTTCCCATCTCCCTAAGATCTCTGCATGTCCTCTCATGATCCTCTTTTTAGTTTTGTGACCATACACATATATAAACATATGTACACAAACACAGAAGGGAGAGGGAAGAGATTTTGAATGTAGGTTTCATAGGAGAGAAAGTGGTGATACCAGAAGGTGTCAGATCCTCGAGAACTAGAGTTACAGTTGTGAGCTGCACGTGGAGGCTGGGAATTGAACTTGAATCCTCAGGACAGCCAGTGCTCACAAATCCCTGAGCAATCTCTCCAGCTCCATTATTTGCTTCCTTAGTGAGAGGCATTCTGATGGGGAGGAGATGGAATCTCAAAAGTGGCTATAAGTGCATTACCCAACAGCTAAGGATGTTGAAGGTTTTTTCACCTGTATAATGCTTCTCCCTATTCTTAAACACCTGGTTCTAATTTCTAATACTTTAATTAATGAAATTATTTGATTATCAAAAGCAATTTCAGCCAGGCATTTTAATCCCAAAACTCGGGACGAGACAGAAAGATCTACAAAGCAAGCTCCAGACCAGGCATAATGAGATCCTGCCTCAAAAGAGAAATGAAATTTTTTTTCTTTAAAAAAAA